>JADANM010006310.1:552046-568131 GCA_026213755.1 Eurema hecabe | reverse complement strand
ATCATTTTGGCGCCAAAATAACTTGTTCTCCAATCCTTACCCTTTCCAGGTTTTTTGGTTATATGTATATCGTATAAATAATCGAATAATGATAAAATAATATGTCACGGGCTTCATACTGATATATTACAATGTATGAAAATTTAAATTGGTATCATAATACTGTTGACGTTTTGTTTTGCTATAAAAAACCACTTTTCAATATTTATGCATAATTCAAATTGAAATAAAAAGTTTTTCAATTTTTTCATCATTTCTGCTATGTGATGAATGTTAATGACGAATAATTTATATTATGAATACTAATTATAATTTGAATTTTATTTCTACTTCTTGTTGATATACTATACGATTTACATAAAAAGGAACGTCACGATTCCAATGGGCCAATAGGATGCTATTCCCCTTCCAAGCGACACTAGCGCCACCAGCGACCGTAACAAAAACTACAGCAAAATATCTCCATCTTGTATGACAGATTTGTGTTTGTTGTTACTTTTTCGATTTTATAAAGCAAATGTATTTAAATGAGACTAAAAAGTAGTCATAAGGTGTTTGTATATGCTAGTGCATAGGAACAATAATTAGTGTAGTGGTCGTATTAAGTGTGCATCGTGTTTCGATGTAATTCAAGCAGTGACGAAGTGTCCCGACTCAGTGACTGCTATATAGTTACTTATTTTTGTGATAAGCGGTGCGCGGGGGCCTTCCGGACGGCTTTTGTGTGAGTATATACGACTCCCAGTCTTCACATGTGTCGTGATGAACTTTGTTTTAGTTAAAATTTGTGAGAAAATAGTTTAAAATCGAGTTGTTGTAGCGGCTTGTTAGGCGCGTACCTTGCAGTGGATTTTAGGTCATCTTTCGTCCGCTCGAGTTAGAGCCGCCGTCATAGAGCAAAATGCAGCGGGCCGAGGCCGCGCGCTGCGTTCGATCACGCTGCGTTGCAATACATACATTTAAAAGCTGTTTGAAATGTAGTTTTCTTTGGCTAACGCGCGTGTATGCTTAATTTTTGACAGTTGATATAAGTGTCGCGGGTAAGAAGAAATGGTTCTTAAAATTGTCAAGTTAAGGATGAGAATAGCGTGCGAGATTAGTGTGTGTTATTTTTTTTGCGCGGGACGGTTGGCGCGATTCGGGGTACCGCGCGATGCTCGCTCCGGCGTCAATTTCGCCGTCTGTATTTCAAGGAAAACTCCATAAGTGCGCTCGGACTCGCGTTGCATGGAAATAATCGGTCACTCGAGAGCTCCGCCACGTATTGCTCATGTTTTGATAAACAATTCTTAGACGTGTCCGTTTATAACCGGCGTCAGCATTCCGAGCGGAAATTTTCTTACATTACGAAACCACTTACGTCCACCTTTTAGGTCAGAATAAGTAATTTTGATGACTTTCACATTCAAACAACAAACATTATGTCTTGCTTCAATTTCTTTTGACACTTCTTATTAGAGTTGCCAGCCTAATTACTTTTTACCAAATTAAATATAAAATTAGTATTGAATTTTTGTCTCTGGCAATTTTGTTTTGTTATTATCAATATTTTTGGTACAAATCTTTTAAATTAGTTAATACATGTTATTTATACAATAAAATTAAATTTTTATCCTATTATGCATTTATTACTTGTTTTATTACCATAAGTAAACATTTTAAGCAGTTTGCATTCAATTATGTATTACTGGTACCTAATTAAAGCTTTGCATTCTTGGGTATTAATTTTTAAATATAAATAGATTATGTTTCTATAACTTTATACACAAGCTCCTAGCTGACTAAGAGCAGATATTTTGCAATACCTTGATATATTTCAGGATATCTGCTCTATATGAATTTCAAATTTTATTGTTGATATGTAAAGTAGTAAAAAATGTAAAATGTGGAATTTTCATTTGCATTTATGTTACTACCAATAGGAATATATGATGAGGTGATAAACAACTAGCACATAAACTTAATAAAAAAATAGTGGATATAATAATTGGATTAATTTGATCCTTCTTTTTCATATATGCTTAAAATCAATCAGTGCTATACATAACTAAGTACAGTTATTTTAATACAAATATTCTATGTGTACAAGTATTTATTCTGTATGTGTATATCCGTTTTGTACTTTGAGGTCTTTCTTGTCTCTTATTAAATTTTAAGAAAAAATATTGGGCAATAGGTGACTACTCAGTAAAGTTCTGGGCTTGCTTCCATACCACTAGTTTTCATTACTCACCTTTTCAGACCCAGATGTTTGAGTTTGTCAAACTACTACTGTCTGCTGATGCTGATATTTTTCAAGGGATAATCTCATTTTTAGTAACCCTTTAACTACTGGCATTCTATTTTTTTAATTTATTTATTCAACGCCATTTATTCAGAATAGATAACATTACATATTTTTAAATTTTTTTATATCAAATCTATGGTAGCACTGTCATTATTCTCCTGCGAGACTCTTGGCAATGATATTTTTTCAATTAGTATTTAATTACCCGCAGAGGGAGGAGGTGTTCCTAACGTCGCGCGTGACGCACGTAGTGGCCGACGGGCGCGCACCGAAATGGCGAGGTGAGAGCCGCGCGCGCGCCGATGCGATGCTACAGAGACTGCGCGCGCACTCACCACCGAAACCTACGCAGCATTACGTGCAGCTGTCCGTTCAGAAGGTTACATCTTAGCACTTTATACAGCTTATTTATTATTTTTTACCTTTTAAAGAACTTTTTTGGAAAAGTCAAGAGATTATATTGGAGTGATATGGTCGCCCTCCTGTTACCAAAATGTATTCTAAAATTTTTTTTTTATCTTTGTGTAAGTTTTAACAAAGTGTTCAATAAATAAATAAATAATAGACAAACTTTCTTATAAAGTTTTTGTTTTATATATAACATAGGGGCCAAATAACAAACACCTGATTGAAAGTAGTCATCGCCACCCATGAACACTTGCAGAGCTTGACAGCTCTGGAGTGGGTTGCCAACCTTTTAAAAAGATCATAAAAGTGTAACATTTTTATTAATGTTAACATATCAATGCTTGGGAGTCAAAAGGGGTGACTTTAAAAAATATGTGCAGTAGTCGGAACACTATTGTGTTTTGGATGATGGTTTTAGAAATAAAAATATGAGGTGCTTTTAAGGTTAGAAGAAGAGGCATTCGAAATTGGAACAAGTATTATTATATAAATTTGAAATATAATTAATACCATTATAAAATGTTTCTATAAGTGGGGATAACAAAATAATGCCATTTTGATACATATGGAAACTATTGGAGTGTTGAAGAAGATACTGTACATTTTGTTGTAGTATTACTGAAATACTAAATGTGTCGTTACGAAAACATTTATTAAATGAAAATTGTATTTGTCAACTAATTCCAGTTTCTTTATTATCTGTTTACTTATGCTCCTGTCTCATATTATTGGGTTGCATGTTTGAAAATGCATGTTGACTAATTTATTAATAAATCTTAACTTTATAGTACTTAGTTTCTTTTCCTATTAAACTTTTATTACTAATGTTCTTAACCGGTCATTTCTCTGCCTTGCAATAGTATTTCAAATATAACATTTAAAATAATTCCAAATATTTATATTATTGTGTCAATAATATTTGTGGACATAGCTAAAGGTTGAGAAATGACAGAAATTCTTTGCTATATATTTTATATATCCTTACAATGTATTTAATATCTTTCAGGCTATAAGTCTATTGGATAAACTGTATGACACATTCTTCGCGCCGCGTAAAGCGCACATCAACTACTTCAGTAAACATTTTATCAAGATCGAATTTTTGGACAAGTATGGACCAGTATTATGAAATAAAAGTTCTATGTATGATCAGTTGGTAACGGTGTTTCTCTCTTCCACAGGCCGTGCCGACCTATCTTTAAGGAATTCGAAGAGTGGCCCCAAATCTCGCTAGAACCAGACCCTCCAAAGGAGAAAAAGGCTAAGAAAGAGTCGCCGCAGAAACTTGTTGCCATTCCGTCTAACAACAATATTGGTCAGAAGTAAGTATGAAAAACTGTATTATATTACTGATTTCAATTATATATCTGGCCCCAATTTGATATTAATAATATGCTGGTTTACAGAATGACGAGAAAAAGTCGACCGCGCATCAAAGAAAAAGAAATTAAAGAAGAAAAAGGCGGATATTGTGAAATGTGCAATGTGGATTACGCCGATGCAACTTTACACAGGCGGTCACCCCACCACTTGGCGTTCGTCAGAGACCACACGAATTTTCTAGCTTTAGACTCCCTCATCACATCGGGAGCCGATGTGAACACATTCCTAGACAAAGCTACCCCAGTGAACGGCGAGAGGCGATCTCTACGCAAACTGTGCAACGGTGACGCCGAACCAAAGAGGCGCTCGAAGAGATCCCAATCTCCAGATGCAATCAACGGCAATATAAGCCCAAAAAGAAATGGCGGGCTCGACGAAGAAAAGAAACACAACACAAGATGTAGTAAAAAGGCCAGTGAATCCACTCAGTCAGAAGATCGCCAGTATTATAAAGTGGTAGGCGTGAGCACCAAATTACGTTCGAGCGGAGGTTTTACAAAGAAAAAGGAACTGCCCGTTTGCAATGGAACAAAACCCCTGGTTGTGAAGTTTAGAAAAGTTAGACGATCAGAATTGTCAGTACTGAGTGATGAGGCAGAACAATTTATGTTTCCAAAGCGCGCTAGTTCCACAAGTTCTACCTCTTCCGACGATGATGATGATGATGAAACGATAATTAATACAAAAACTAGGAAAAAGTCGTCACCTCAACTGCCTCCACCTACGGAGCGACAGAGACTAGCAAGACCAGTGGCCTTAAAAGAAGAGTCGTCAGAAGAGGATATTTGGCCAGAAGAGGATAAGAGGAGAAGAAAACGTCGAGCTCCACAGGTCGCTAGGCGTGGAAGGCGAGGGCTGACGAAAGTAACTCGACTACAGCCTCCAAGTAAACCGCCCGAACCTGAAGAACCGCCGCCTAAACCGGAACCGGAACCGGAACCAGAAATAATAAGTCCGTTAAGAGAAGAACCTTCAGAGAGATGTATGAAGTGGGAAGACGGGAGGCTGAAGTACACCCCGGCGGTGGAGCAGTTGGAATTTGCGTTCGAGTCAGTGCCACACAGTGAGCCTTGGTTTGAGACATTCAAACGACAAGACCAAGATAAAGTTGTTGCAAAGAATGTGCCACAGTATTTCGGTAAATATAGTTTTTAATTGACATAAAAATCTGAATATATATTAGATTGAATGTTAAGTTGCTTGAAATTTATTTATTTTATAATAATTGTATTTTTAATTGTTTCAGCGTTGTATTCGAAGTCACCAAAGTTACCGTACGAAATCGGACAGTTACCACCTTTGAAGCCAAATTGTTGTCCACTAAGTGATCTAGTTCGCCGCGAGGAAAAGCCCGGGCCATCGCGTTCCTATGGGACAAGGGGAATGAAGAAACAAAAAATTA
The DNA here is from genome assembly GCA_026213755.1 of Eurema hecabe. Classification (NCBI taxonomy): domain Eukaryota; kingdom Metazoa; phylum Arthropoda; class Insecta; order Lepidoptera; family Pieridae; genus Terias; species Terias hecabe. The sequence goes on along the minus strand of JADANM010006310.1, from coordinate 562,651 downwards.
GAAAACGGACAGCAGCTCTCTTAGCTCTCGAGAATCATCCACGAAAATCTCCGAGAGAACATGCGTCAACATTAGCAATTTTGGGTTCCGCTGGACTTCTACATCGACGGAAGCACGCAGACGATGCTAAGTCTACTGCCTCTGAAGATACAATCAGTGATACCCATTCAAAAGTAGAACCGTTGCTAACGGAAACACAGGAAGCATCGGAAAGATTGCAACAGTTTCTCTCAGAGGTTTTTGAAGACGCTTCCGACTACGACGTGTCCGAAGAATTAATGGAACCCCCCGTTCCGGTCATAAATTCCAAAACCATCCCTGATGTGTCGAGTTTGGTCTCAGAATGTGAAAACTGCGACTTAATACGGAATGAAATAAAACAAGACACTGGAAAAACGAAAGAGAGACGAGGAAAGTTTAAAAAGAAGAACCGGACGGGGTGGCCGACGAAGAAAAATAAGAAAAAGGGTTCGAGAAACAGTAGTACTGAAGGCGAAAAAGCAGAGGGTAGTCTAGACAGATCCTCTACGGAGCCGGAATTAGAAGCATTGAGTGAGGCTGACGAAAACGTTTCGGAAACAGAGAATGATATCACCGCCGAAAACACATCAATAGACAAAACTGTAGTGGAAAACAAGAAGTCGTCAGATGAGGAACTCGAATTAGCATGTCCAATGGATGAAAATAAGTCTGAAAATGTAGATAAGAGTTTAGAAACGTGTAACGATCGAACATCCAAGGAGTCTGAGAAGCAGATCTCTTCGGAGAGTGATGATAGAGGGGAGATGTTTAAGAAGAAGAAGCGGGCGTTACAGGGTTTGTGTGATTGGCTCCCAGTGGTGCGAGTGGCTCGAGTGGATCCCAACGCAGGGAGGAGACTCAGGTCAGCGGGACGAGCGCGCTCCAGCAAGTTCAGATAGCGCCGGGCCCCGCCAGCCGTAGTGGCTAAATAGACTGTGAATAGAACAATTGTTTTCAGATGTTACGTCATTTCAGTACAAAGCAATAGACACATGTAGTATACAAATAGATCCCCTCTGTGTTTAGTTCGTTACAATCGTAGTGTCTTATATGTGTTGTGAATCCATTCAAAGCTGAACAATGTTTAACTATATTTGAATCGTATTTCGAATCTCATATGTTGTAGGACTATCAGCAAAAACTGAATTACAGTGATTGTGAGTAGTGAACTAGTATGATTTGATGTCTAAATGTGAAATACTAAGCACTTTATTGCATTGGACTGCATTGGACTAGTTTGCAATCACCTTAAAATACATGAAATAGCCTAAATACACACATATTTGTTTCCCATCATCTGAATGTTGAAAAGGGTAGGTGTATTTGTATCAGGTTGGACAGATCAACTAAGCATTAATGGTATCTATGTTTCTTTGTTTGAAATTCTCTAGCATAATAAGGCATATCAAAAACTGGCGATGATTCCACTATATGTTTTTTTTTATAAAATACCTTAGTAGTGAATATCATTCAAACAATGAATTAAGAAATATATCATGGCCAAGATTGTTCCCATCTGATGTATCTGCTACTGACCCTTCCCCAATTAGTGATCTCACTTGTATTACAAATGTTAAATTAAAAATAGATTTTTAATAGTAACCCTATAACTCACTATTTCCTTAGGGTGCATTCAAATTATTATGTAACGCAATTTTTGATATTTTTTTGTCCAAATTTCACATATTTAAATAAACAAATCTGAGAAAAAAAGGATGAAAGAAAAATTGTATGTAATGGTTTGTTTAAATCAACTAATGCATCATACAATAACTCCCCAAATTGACTTACATAATACTTGAAAGTACCCTTAAATAACCATCCGAAACATCTGAAATAATCCTATGTAATTTATGAAATACATATTTATTTTGTATGTACGAACTGAAGCTGTATATTATTTTGTAGTTAATTTAATGTCTGAAAGTTTCAGTATTTATATCTTGAGGCTCGTCTTGGCCATTGTACATAGTATGTGTAATATAGGATTTTTGTTATTAGTATAAATGTTGTGGTTGTATGAAGAGTGTCTCAAGATGTCAAGACGGTGAGCTTACTCTGTACATAAATGTTTTTCGTATGCTTAAAGTATGTTGCTTTTCTTTAAAATGAAATTGTTTACTGTCAGTTCATCAGTAACATTGTATAAATAAAATATTACTCATATTTCTTGGTTGTTTTTATAAGTGTAAATCAATTATCTCAATAATCAGGTATGCCCTTCTGAATGTCAGGTATCATATTAAGATAAATATCTGAACATGCTATAGTTATTTAGTGTGCAATTTTCATAATAAAATTATATTAATGATGTTTAATAACATGGTATGAAACTGTCTCTATCTACAAACACTAAATTCAGTCCTAAATCCTCACAAGACAATAATGATATACCATAAAGATTAAATAGAAATTACCTGAACTTAATTTGAATTTAAAAAGATATTTAAATTTCAATTGGCAGATAGAGTTTTATGCTGTTTTTAACTTTTTAACATGATTGCTGGTTTAACTTATCTTCTTATATTATAAGTATAAAACTTTTAGAGTTGTCAATAAAAATATTAAAATGCATAATATTAAACTGTAGTCAATAAAAAGCAAATCATCTACTCTAACAGGCATATAATGACAAAAACAATATACACTTTTTACATCAGTTGACGACCAGCCATTTTATTATTTGTTCTTTAAATTCAAACAAATCTAAGTGCTATGCTGAATATTAACCAAAAGGGAATTATAATATAAATCTAGGTATTATGATTATTCATAGATATCTTCTTTGTCGCAAATGTATTGTACTATATCTTTGGGCCGTAGGAGTCTTTCAGCGTCTCCGTCGGGAATTTCAAAGCCGAATTCATCTTCCATTGCCATTATGACCTCAACATGGTCCAATGAGTCCAACCCCAGATCTTGAATGAAATGTGAATCCAGAGACAGCTGCAACAAAGACCATAAAAGTTATTTTTATAGGTGATAGACAAAATTAAGCAGTTATAAGTAATTATTTAAATTACTAAATTATTTAATGATTGGAAAAACTACATTAATTGTTGCCTATATACTCTATATTCTATACCAAACCAGCAGAAGTATACCAAGTTTGATTAAAGAACAAAACAAAGGCTTTATCATAAGATTCTAACAATATTCTTATTGTCTTTCTATACTATACAAGTATACTATATGTACTATGCTTTAACAGAAACAAGCTTCACCTTTTCAGGATTGACTTTATCATAAAGTTGCAGAACTAGAAGCACCCTACTTTTAATTAGATCAATTGTTAGAGGTGGGCCACCGCTGTAGTTGCGAACGGCCACAATCGGCTTCTGAAACAAGGTATATAATATGAATATGTACCTGCACACAAGTTAGTTTGTCGTAAGCCTTGATTACTTTCAGCACACGGTCCGCTATGTCCTGTTGCGTGACTTTGTGCACCGGCCCGGTAGCATAATGTCGACTTGCTACGTGCACCTAAACATTTCAGTACTTATACACATACGTTATGCAATACATTTGAGGTTATGCGTCAAGATTAAAAAAATATGCACCAGTGACTATATACAAGAGCCGTATAACACGACAAATTTAAGCAATTATCGTTTACTATAATTATTGTGATAATCTTAACGTTAAGACAAAGTTCTTACCCCATTCTGTATGTGATTGTTGTTGTGTAGATTTACGATGGCTGAAACTGTTTGGAATTTTTGTTTTAAAGCTACAGTGGACAGCCGGCATGCAACCGGAGCCTTAATTGATGTGGATTTTCTTACTAATCCACCAAAAGCACTTCGAATTAGATTCACTGCAGCCATTTTTTGGCCAGTCAGATAAAAACTTGAGAATGGAAAATGGAAATTAGAACGAATTTACTCTTCTACCTGTCAAAAAATCTAACTAGTGACAGCTCAGATGCAAGGCATTTAGCATCGATAAATAGTTATATCTATAAAATCAATACTATGCGCAAGTAGCGCTTTGAGTTATATAAGCTTCATATTGTTAATCTATCAACAAATTAAAATAATATTATTGCTAGTTTCGTCAAATAGTTATGCCGTTTTTTATTACATGCTAAGGTTAAAAGACCAAGCTCATGGACTCATTTTCAGAGAACTTTGACAGCTCATCAGTGACAGATGTTTCATGTTTGTTATCTGTCATCTACAATTGTCTAGTGTTCTTGCCAAATTCGATTTGTTTTGTGTAGACGTATGAAATGTTCTGAAATTCAATGTTTTGAGTAAATAGAAAATATAAAGAAAAATGGGTAATGCTGACACAAAATTAAATTTCCGAAAGGCGGTTGTTCAACTAACGTCGAAGAATCAAGTAAGTGCTTATATATGTTGGACATATAAATAATGAGATATGGATGACCGTATTTATTGATTTTGAATATTTCAGCCTATTGACGCTTCAGATGATAACTTCTGGGATCAATTCTGGTCGGAAAGCGTGACGAACGTTCAAGATGTGTTCGCTTTGGTCCCTGGAGCGGAAATTCGCGCGTTACGAGAAGAATCTCCCAATAATTTGGCGACCCTTGTATATAAGGCTGTCGAGAAAATGGTTAAAATTGTGGACAACAGCTGTCGTACTCAAGGAGAACAGCAAACAGGTATGTTTGAATTCTATGTATAAACTTTTCTTTATTATTTTAACTTAAAGTAATAAATATCTAATTCTTGGTAACAATTATACCTACACATTTTCAGCATAAGTTAATTTCACTAAATTTTTGTTGTGAATTGTGTTGTTGTATAGTCTTTTGATGTAAAAAACAAACTGATAATATTATAAAACAATATAATTCAAAATCTAAACCTAACCATGAGTTTTAAGTTTTTGTTCTGATTCATAATGATTCATATTTTATAAGTTGTGTCTGTGTACTTCAGTTTCACTCACAATTTACCTGAATTCTTATACACAATATTATATGTATAACAATAAAGTGATACATTTCCATGAAAACCAGTATTACCTTTGAATCTTGTAAATTTTATAAATGTAAATGTAATTCTGTTCTTTTGTTAAAGTTCTAACTAACCCAATTTAATTTGTAAAATTTTGTATTTTAATTGTAAAAAAATGTATCATGTATTAAAAAAAAACCACCTTTTGTTAAAAGTTACCGCAATCTAGTTAGAGCATATAAATAGGACAAGATCCAAATAAATCTAATCAATAAGAATTACACGTTATTACTATTTGTATTCTAGCTTTAAACTGTGCACGGCTGCTCACAAGAGTCCTACCCTACATGTTGGAAGAACCGGAGTGGCACAGTTTCTTCTGGTCATCATTACCTGCAGCTGCCGAAAATGAGTCCGTGCCCCTCGCCCAGTCTCTTATTAATGCTATCTGTGTGAGTTTAATACTTTGAAAATTATTTTAAATGTGCTGTGTTATCAATTAGCATAGTTGTCATGAATGTGGTTATAATTATTCAAAATATTATTAAAATCTATTATTATCTATTATTAATCTAGATATACCTCTATAGTTTTGTGTATTACAAAATTGTCATTCTGTCTTTGCAGGATCTCCTCTTCTGTCCTGATTTCACAGTAACCAGCACAAAGAGGTCTGGTCCCGTAAGTATTTACATATAACCAGCTTACTATAATTTCAAAGTACCCTAGTACATTATAATTTATAACTCATATAAGTCCTTAAAACCAGCCCAGTAGTTTCATTGGAGTGCTATTTGCGACAAATAAGCTTATGAACCCGTAATATTAAAAAAAATGAAAAACTAATTTACAAAATTTAAAAAAAATCTTTAAAAAAGTTTCCAAGTTAACAACATTTAGGTAGTTGCTCTGAAGGGTGCGCGTGCGCACTCTGACTTGTTTTATTTTTCTATTAGGAGAGAGCCGAAGAGCTGTCATCTCTAGACAGCTGTGAGCATATTTGGGCTGGTGGGGTTGGCTTCGCGCGAAGTCCAGCCCGCTGCGCCCAGCATGAGGCAGCTCGGACTGAGCTGCTGCGTCTACTACTGGCAGCTTGCAGCGAGACTGTCTACCGTCCCCCACAGCAAGCTGCTACTCATCATAATAGATGGATAGCGTGAGTAAACCTGTACATTGTAGAAGACTCTGAGCTTGGAGTGAGCTGTTAAGTGCTGCTTCTAGATACTGTTTCAAAATCAATATTAAATTGTTTAGGTACTCATGTATAGCTATTACACAAATTATTATTACAACTTCATTAGCTTTACACGATTGTGATCTTAACAGGGTAAAATGTTTTGGTAGTATGAATTAAAATATATTTTCCTTTTTTTTGGGAGGAAGGGATCAAATAACGGAAAAAACCACACAGTGGATGTTGATGGGTTAAAGTCAAAATCAAACATCTTTATTCAACTAGGCTACATAGTTACAATTTTCATATGTCACAGCATTATATTATTAAAAAAAAAAACAAGCATTAACCACTGGTATGGGAGGCATTTTCTACAGAGAAGAACCGGCAAGACACTCTGATAGTTATGTGGTCCTTACTTGTTCCAGGTACCTCACTAGCTCGGAGAACCGTCACGCCCTGCCATTGTTCACATCACTATTGAACACAGTATGCTCATATGACCCTGTAGGACTTGGTGTACCATATAACCATCTGCTGTTCGCTGATACTCTGGAACCTTTGGTTGAGGTGATGTTACTATGTTACTAATGTATACTATATAATCTCTGGAATTACTAAACCGAGATGGATAATAAAAATTGAGATCGACACTATTCATATGTTTTATATATTATAAACTTAGTGTTTTTAAAAATTAATTTAAATTTAATTTTTTTTCCCAGGTAGCGTTACAAGTTCTTATTGTAACACTAGATCACGACACAAGCAATGCCGTGAACGAAGACTCTGATGAGGTAATTATTATTATCTATAACCGTAAAATATTACTTTAAAACAAGTCAATGTCAAGAATTATAATAAATATTTAAAAACAGAAAAAAATTTTTGTGACGTCAGCCATTTAACACGAATAGTTATAAACGGAATCGAAATCGATTCAAACGTTTGCCAGCTGCCGGCGGCGTTATAACTATGATGCTACAGATGAATTTTTATCCCCTCCTACTTCGTTAAAAAAAAACAAAAAAAAGTTGGTAGTCATTGTTGATAAATAAATAAATAAACAAATCATATCGAGCCTATGATCCTTCCAGACCCTCCCGGACAACCTGTTTATCAACTACCTGTCCCGGATACACCGTGACGAGGATTTTGGCCTAGTGCTGCGAGGTGTCACCCGGCTGCTCAACAACCCTCTGCAACAGACCTATCTGCCCAACTCGAGCAAAAAGGTCGCCCTCCATCAGGAATTGCTCGTGCTGTTCTGGAAGATGTGCGATTATAATAAGGTAGGTACTACATGTTGATCGTGATACAAGTTGATCAACAGTTGTGTAAATGTTGGTCGTGACACAGTCTGATCAAAAGTTACTGATTTCGATGTTGTTTTGTTTATAAATGTTAGCCTCCTTTTTCATAAATATCGTATCCAATTATGTATATTCGATAAAGAATTAATAATTATTTCGCCTTAATAATGTATGTTTGTATGTTTGTCTGTGTATTTGCAGAAATTTATGTACTATGTGCTGAAGAGTAGTGATGTTCTCGAAGTGCTGGTGCCCATACTGTACCACCTCAACGACTCCAGAGCAGACCAGTGTACGTATTTGTAGTTGAGTGGGACTTAACTTTGAGTTTATTTTAGTATGTAGTGGAAAGGGGGGAATGGGAAGTGTTACTTTTTTATTTTTAAATTTGTACGTTAATAAAGTGTCCTACGTTCATTCTGATATTTCAAAGAATATGTGCGCAAAATTTCGCGATGGTTGGTCCAGTAAATTTTTGCATGAAAGCGTGAACATGACAAGACAAAATATTAATAATTTTTTACATGACAAGACAAAATATTAATATTTTTTTATTAAAGGTTTAAAGATTAATATTTTTTTTCTTAGTTTGTTCAAAGACTGGGCTCGTTGCTTATAAACTTTTAAAAATAATTTACTACAGTTCTTAGTAATATTATAATGTGAAAGATTGTGAGCTAAAACTAGCGCAAAAACTACTGAATTTATTTGGCTGATAATTGCCTTGCTGATAAAATAGTAATATAGTCCCTGGATAAACGGAAAGGATAATAATTATCCCGGTATTCCCCCGGAAACAGTGATTACGATTTAAACCGTGGGATACGCAATGTGACCCACCCCGTTCACAACACTAATTGAACATGATATATGAATGATTTTATTTATAAAATTTGTCAGTAATAAAAAAAAGAAACTAACGTAACGAACCTAGTATTTGTTTGTAAGTACTATCATCAATATTAAATTATAAGTTCTTGACTTAACCACGACTATGTGGCCCGATGACAAAGCTGGGCCCGTCTTCGGGAGCACGACTAGTTTTGATCAAAGTTCCTTGTCCAACAGCCCGCGTAGGCCTAATGCACATCGGTGTGTTCATAATTCTCCTGCTATCCGGGGAGCGCAACTTCGGTGTCCGGCTCAACAAGCCGTACGCGGCCACCGTGCCCATGGATATCCCGGTGTTTACCGGGACACATGCCGATCTTCTAGTGGTGGTGTTCCATAAGATCATCACCACCGGTCATCAGAGATTGCAGCCGCTGTTCGACTGTCTCCTCACTATATTGGTTAATGGTTAGTATATGTGTAGAAAAAGAAGTCGGTTACAAACAAACATACAAATATACAAACATACAGGTGAAGCTAATAAAAAGCTTGTTAAAACTGGTTAAATACACAAATTAACACATACGCACGCACACGTATGCACGCACACACGTGCATTTAATTGCTTAGTAAATGTCAATAAAATTTATAAATTATGTAATAATAATATCGATTGGTCGATTGAAAATCTGAACGTATGTTAGTTCGTTTTTTTGATGATGCACCTCAGTTGCTCCGTCTTTTCAAAAGAAACGTAATGACATCCCTGATTAGTGTAGTACTATTGTAAGTGTGTGTATGTATAGATACTTTATGTGTGGTAACTCTTAATGTCGATGTTTTTTGGTGGGGAGGGTGGGGTACCTTCCCGGGCGAGTGAGCCCAATTAAGCTTTAGTGTAAGGCTCTATAACCTAGTAAATATCACAGCAAAGTAAATTTTTCTCTTTAACCTAAATAACTTTTCCAACTTAACTCTTACAGTATCACCATATCTCAAGACCCTCTCAATGGTGGCATCTACGAAGCTACTCCACCTCCTGGAGGCGTTCAGCACCCCCTGGTTCCTGTTCTCGCAGCCGCAGAACCACCACCTGGTCTTCTTCCTCCTGGAGATGTTCAACAACATGATACAGTACCAGTTCGATGGTGAGATAACATTGTTTCTATGTCACCGTTGAGAAATTGTCTATGCTCATATATTCAAGAGGTAAATTTGTGAAATTTTGTCATAGACAATCGCTGACTTCATGTCTTGCAAATATGTTGCTTTAAAACATGTATTATATTTTTAATCTGTACTGATAAATGTTATGGTCTAGTAGTATTATGAGTATTAATCTGTCATCCTTCTTTTCCCATATTTTAGAAACTTTATAATCATAACAACAGAATTCGACGGGAACGAAGTCGCGAGTAATAGTTAAAAATAAGATGTGTTATTTAATTACTAGAGCTATTAATCTTCATGTTTTTCAAGCTAATTACCATAAACTGTTCATTATTTTCAATGTATCCACATAAAAAAACCACATAAATATTTATGAACTGTATTTTTTTTTTGCACAGGCAACTCGAACCTAGTGTACACGATAATACGTAAGCGCGGCGTGTTCCATTCGCTCGCCAACCTGCCGCACGAGCGCGCCGCCATCGCGCGCTCGCTCGCTGCTGCGCGCGCGCACCGCACTTCATTGCCCAGGTGATACGGGAAGACATGGACGGAAATATAGATATACATACACGCGCAAGCACTTACTCGCAGACACGCATGCACATATTGACACGCAGACGCACACAGATACACAAGCACATACAGATATACACACATACGCAAATGCACAGAGAGAGATACACACACACACAAACACAAACACTCGTAACAAAAAAATTTACGCATAGGTATACAAATACAAAATAACATTTTTATATTACTAACATCGCCAGCATTACAATATTCGTATCAAAACACTCGTAACAAAAAAAATTCATGCACACATACGCATAGATATACAAATACAAAATAACATTTTTATATTACAAACATCGTCATTACTTTAGTATATTTTTAAATAATTATTATTAATATTACAGGTCGAAGAGCGCGGAGTCAGTAGCGGAGGCGGCGATGGAGGGCTCGCGGCCCGCGCAGCCGGCCGAGCCCGGCACGCTCAACCCCACCCTGCCCGACACCCCGGGTGAGTGCACGGCGTCCGGGTATCCGGATACTGGGTTAGCCGGATACTTGACGAACTTGATCTTGCGACTACACGAAGGTGGTCGTGGCTGGCTTGAAAATAGAACGCCACCATATTTAAAAAGAAATGAAAAAA
>JADANM010006310.1:505558-523496 GCA_026213755.1 Eurema hecabe | reverse complement strand
ATCTTAATATATATAAATCTCGTGTCACAATGTTTGTCCTCAATGGACTCCTAAACCACTTAACCGATTATAATAAAATTCGCACACCATGTGCAGTTCGACCCAACTTGAGAGATAGGATAGCTTACATCCCGGTATATTGCCGGGGACGGGAACTACGCGGGTAAAACCGCGGGACACAGCTAGTAGGGATATAGAAACCTAGAAAGTGACTTTGTTTTATACTCTGTAGTGATTATTAAATTTGTCATCAGATGGTGGGTCTCGGTACGAACAAAGTGAACACAACGGATTCTCAATTCGAGTTCACGTCCCTCCTCGGTAGTGATGGGGAGTCCTACGGCCTCTCGTACACGGGGGCGGTGAAGCACGACGCGACGGTCATGAGGGACTCCGTCGGGTTCTGTAGGGGGAGCATCGTGGGAGTCAGGGTGGATATGTGGAGGGGGACTTTGGAATTCTACTTGAATCGGAAGGCGCAGGGTAAGTGGCTTAAAGTAAAGAAATGCTTAAGGCAATATTATTAGCCGACGACAGCTTGGCGCAGTGATAGCACAACTGCTTTCTGCGCAAAGGGTCGTGGGTTCGATCCCCGCCCCGGGTCTGGGTGTTGCGTATATTGTATGTATGTATTTACAAAAGAAATGTATAAGTAATTTATTCCGTTATATAGTTGTCATAACATAAGTTCTGCTTAGGTTGGGAATAGATGACGCTGTGTAATGTCCAGAAATATTGATTGATTTATATATTTAATATAAACCCTAGCTACCAATATAGTTCTTTATAATTTGGAAGACATGTAGCAACCGCTACTTTTCACATTATATTCGAGACTTATAGACGACTCTATTTAAATAGAGAAAATTATCTTGGCTTACTAACCATTGGGGCATTATGGCCGGCCAGTCAATGGTTCGACTTGTCGACTATCTTCCCTTTAGTTTAGATGAAGGTTACATCCCCCTTCCTCCACAAGTTTGATCAAAAGGGGATTTGCCCTGTCAAAATAGAGCGTATTCTTTATTTTTGTTATACTAACAAGTCATTGCTCTTGTGCCAATTCATATCTCTATAATAAATTTTAAATGTGTCCGATAACATTGTTTGTCCACCTGAAAACCTTATCGTTATCTTAATGCTGAACTGGTTTACCGCTGCCTCTATTGGTCACGGGCCAGGTAATTTAATTCTAGCATTGATACGATAGAGTATCTATACTAATATATAAAGCTGAAGAGTTTGTTTGTTTGTTTGAACGCGCTAATCTCAGAATCTACTGGTTCAAATTGAAAAATTCTTTTTTTATTGAATTGACCATTTATCGAGGAAGGCTTTAGGCTACATAACATCAAGCTGCGACTAATAGGAGCGAAGATATAATGGAAAATATGGAAAAAAAACGGGGGAAATTATTCATCTTTAAGGGCTTCCTTTGCGTGCGCGGCAAAAACGGTTCAAGATACAAAAATAATATGTATGAAAGAATTATTCCTCTTTAAATGAACTAAAAAAAAGGTCGCGACAGTATATGTCTATCTTCTTAGATTGACTCACTATAACATAATAATAGAAATAAATCCGACGGGGACAAAGTCGCAAGCAACAGCTAGTATTATAATAAGTGTCAATAATATGAAGAGTTTTTGTACAATCTGAAAATAAAATATCTAAGGATGTATGATGATGTGGATCATAATCAGAATAATAGGTTGAGTGTTTTAAAATTATAAATGTTTTGTTAATGACGAGGACATAACAATAAGGTGAAAAGCCCTTTGTAAATTCAGAAAAGAGGAAAAAAGTATCTTTTAACTGTGAGAAGAGATTTTAAAAGTGGGAAAGTTTTATGTAATCAAAGGCTCTAGTCAAAAAAATTTATTCCTTCATTGATTATATTTTCTACACTCGCTGTAAAATTCACTTCATATATCGTAAATTTCTGGTCTCTAACCATCCGTTCAAAGGTCAAAGTATATTGTGATAACACGTTTTATATCATTAATCCAAAGTTTCCGTAAATAAACATGGTACTGGACCTACTTCTTACTTTAGTATCCGTAATTTTAAAGAAAAATGGATGAGTAATAAAATTATAGCGAAATTAAAAAAAAATCAGTGTACTTTATTATACAGCATACGTGTGTGTGTTCAATTGACTTTTAATCTATTGTTTAGTACTGAAAACTTAACTTACAAGAATCGATCTGAAGATGCTAACAAAAATTGCAAATTAAATAAATTTGTAAAATGTACATACTGGCTTTTCGAGTCATTCTATCTTTTATCTGTATTATCTAAATATTAAAGACACACATTTATTTTATTCATTAAACACACACACACGCTTGCTCGCTCACACTCACAGAGAAACGCACACAGTGAAAATATATAATCTTTTTTACCCGTTTGGTCAAGTTTTGTGGAACTACCCTACATTTTACAATCGGACGTTTTGAAGGGCACAATCCAACAAGTCACGTGATAGCCCAGAGGTTAATATAATTGTAAGATAAACCGCACTTAACCTCGTAACATTGTTGGATCGATTAATCGTTAGAAATTATCAGTTGTTGGTGTTATTATTATGGTTTACTAAGATAACTCCCTAACGAACAAAGGAATACTTTTCTGTGTTAGTAACAGGAAAAGTTTATAGAGGTGCCCTTTACCATAGTGGGACGGAATCTGTGGGGGTAAGGTCCTTTCCTCGAGGCCCATGGGTATCCGAGGATTTCCCCACTATAAAAAAAGGCAACTGAGCACGAATGTCGTCTGATAATATGCGATCTACCGTGTGGTGTTTATCAGCATTACCAGTTTTTTTTATAAATGTAGAGGCAATATGGAAAAGAGGGCAATAAAGCCTATAGCTTAGTCTTCTTTGCCCTATGTTATAAATTATAGTCATGTTTTACTACCTAGTAAAAAAAGTAAGGTAAAAAGTACGGCCCGTGAAGATGCCATATTAAGAGCCTTTGAATTAAATTGAAGTCCTAACTAGAAATTCTAACAAAAAAGAATTTATTCCTCAAAAACTTTTTAAAATCTCCCCCATTAATACCCTCCAAATATTTAGGTTTGCTAACTAGACATCTATATAGTCTAGACTTGAACTATTTTAATTGTTCATATGAGACACATGTGCTAGTCTTGAATTAAACATTTGGAAATACGGTATAAACAAACTGAAATGTATGCACATGTATAATGTACATCACGTCAAACAGATACGGTTATTGGAATTTTAGATGGTGTTGACGAATACTTTTGTCATTTTGTTCAGGCAATATTGATTTACTAGCTGTTGCCCGTGACTCCGTCCGGGTGGAATCAATACATATAATAAAAACGTAACGAGTCGTTGTCTGTACATGGAAGATATATGAGAAAAAATATTATAGGAGACCTTTATTAATGCAATAGAACCCAAAACAATGATTTTTGGAATTTTTGTCTGTTTGTCTGTTTGTTTGTGCACGCTAATCTCAGAAACGGCTTATCCTATCTAGATGGGGTTGCTATATTGTGGTAAGCTTAACTTAACATTTAGTCTTTAATTCATGTCAATCGATTGATAAATAAAAAAGTTATGGCAATTTAAAGAATCACGTTGAGCTTGCTGAACGTTTGTTGGCGCGGGTTAGGCATTTTCAAAAATGCTGCCCAAAGTCATTTTTCTACACGCTAATCTCAGAAACACTTCTACATCACTTATAACTCTAGATCGTCTAGACCAATTTTCATGGTTTTTGGTTCGTTAAATTAGTCCCCGCCCCGAATAGCAGAATACATCTTAAAAACAATGAAAACTTTATTTCAATACTAGCTGTTGCTCGCGACTTTGTACCCGTCGGATCTATTTCTATTATTATGTTGTAGTGAGTCCATCTTAGAAGATAGACATATACTGTCGCGTACTTTTTTTTAGATCATTTAAAGAGGAATAATTCTTTCATTCATATTTTTTTGTATCTTGAACCGTTTTCGCAGCGCACGCAGCGCACCCTCAAAGATGAATAATTTTCCCCGTTTTTTCTACATTTTCCATTATATCTTCGCTCCTATTAGTCGCAGCGTGATTTTATGTAGCCTAAAGCCTTCCTCGATAAATGGTCAATTCAATAAAAAAAGAATTTTTCAATTCGAACCAGTAGTTCCTGAGATTAGCGCGTTCAAACAAACAAACAAACTCTTCAGCTTTATATATTAAAGTATAGATATAGATTTATATGAAAGTCCACGCGGACGGAGTCGTGGGCAACAGCTATTTAATAAGAGGGTTTTATATTGCAATACAAAATATAAACAAGGGAAAAAGAGTTTATTTTAATAAGTACCTACACAACCCAGGCGCCGTCACCTGTCTCGAAGATTCTACACTTTTATCCTCGTGTATAATTATTTTATGTAATACTGATTACTGTTGTGAATTATTATATCATAATTGGTTCTATGAGGTAAATCCTACCTTAGAACTGTCACGTATACCATTTTGAGTTACTCGTGTAGGATAAATTTGTAATCTTTCAAAATATTTTGTAATAAGAACTTATATGTCCTCTGTTAGTACTATTAATTTATACCATCTATTAAGGTTGACGTATCAAAGCTTCCACGACCTTTTAATGGGAGCACTATAAGTAGTGGTAAGACGGGACAAAGTGGGGTTATGGTGGGTATAGACCCATAGGCATGCCACAACGATTACCCCCATTTCCATTTCCAAACTAGGCTTCATATAGTAACACTTGAATCGTCATGATAGGTACTACAAAACAATTACCAGCGGTTCGGAAGAAATTTTCTACAGAGAAGAACCGACAAGAAACTCTGATAGCTCTTTTAAACTCACATTAAGACTCGATGTATTATGAGTTATAGTTTTCCAACTTCTCATACTCTACTCAAAGCTTGATCCTTTAATTAGGAGTTCCAAAGTTTTCACGCTAAGGGATTCATTCAGAAAAACTGCAAGGAATAAAGGTATGTTTTTCCTTACAGGAGTATCGTTCTACAACCTTCGAAGGCACCAGGCGTTGTACCCAATGATCTGTTCGACCGCAGCACAGTCCTCCATGAGGCTCATATACGCAGCGTCATGGCAAGCCTCACTCCTAGTGGATGCAGCTAAGATTCTGGCTGCGTCGTTGAGGAACAGACCGGCTGCGCTGCCTCCAGGGTTGAGGTATACGAGGAGGTCACAGTTCTGGCTGACTCTGCCTACTGATGGTGAGTTACATTGATTTCTAGACATTGTAGATGATTGTTTTTTTTTTAGAGAAATGGAGAATGTCGTTTTCTATTTAGCGAAATTTTCGATGCATAATTATAATTATTATTAAAAGGAAGGATCAAGAAGTATTAGTTAGACTGTTTGGTCCATATTTCAATGTTTTCATATTAATGTTTGTTGATAGCAAATATATAGGTATTTATTTACAAGTTACGACTAAGTTAAGTGGTGTTTATAAAATTAAATATATAGTTTAAAAGGTCAAAAAAGGACTTCTTTAAAAGGCCTGCCACTCACTAGGATGACGACCACTTTCTATTAAGGGACTTGTTTTCTAGTGTGGCCCATGTTTTATCAAAAATATATTAGAACTATTAATTCAGATATGAATTTTGTATTCTATAGGTTTCAAAATTATCGCAATAGTTTCTGTGCCATGTTTTCTTTAATATATTTCAAATTCATTGGGTCTCGAATTTTATTACTGAACTATAAAAACAATGTGTGTAAAAATTTGTGTTAATAAACCCAGTAAAAATGATGAATCTATCTATCTATTTGTAGGTTCACTGTTAAATTTTTCTAACTGTTACTGGACAATGCTATGCACTCCAAAATTGTTATATATATCAGATGAAGTGCTATGTTGTATAATCTCGTCATTGTATGGATATATATAATGTTCATAATAAATTAAATAAATAAATGTACTACTCCATCAACCTCGTAAAATATTTTTTATTGCTCGAATCAAAACAACGCGAACGGTTATCGCGAGACGTAAATGTTTAGACTGGAAATGTACCTATAGGAAGTTTACATTTATCTGTTATCCGTTGTCCCGAAATGAGGAAACATAAAAAATAAATAAAAAAAACAATTACAAAAAAACTTAGTTTGAAATGATTCGACTTTGAATCGCCTTTTTAAACTCTAAAGTCTAAGAAATTGAAAACGTTGTTTTTTTTGGACCATTGGTAATCGATTACCTCTGCTTCATATTATACATAGAAATTCTTGTTGCTTTTTTGTAGTCAAGTTTTATAAAGTTATCTTTGATTTGGACTTTATTTTACAATACAGTACAGAATTATGTATTTTTATATCAAATCTATTTTGTAATAGTTGTAAAGAGAAAAGAGGGATTCTACAGGGTGTTTTAAATAATAAAAATATTTTTTTCAGGTTGTTCATACAATGAGGAAGAGGATCCAAAAACCCCTATGGATATCGAAACTGTCAAAGTAGCATCAAATGTGGTAAGTTTGAATGCACATTTATACATACATACATACTTACAGGCATACATACATACATACATACATAGAATCAGCTACACACTTGGTAACCATAACAATTTTTAAAAAGATTTCATTAATTATAAATTATCTGTCTAAATTATTCTTATCTGTACTAATTATTGACATAAATCGGATCTTTAAAAGCGTGTTATATAAACATGAATGAAATAAATATACAGATGTCAAGTTCAATTTGTTGCTATGCAAGTTTCCGGTACATTTTAACCGACTTATAAAAAGGAGGACCATTTATATGCTTTTGTTCATATTAAAGTACATTATTATTACGAACCGTGGTATTACCCGTGTAGATTCCGTTTCCGGGACAATACCGAGATAAAAAGTGTGCTTTGTGTTAAGTTATAGTCTAATCTACCTGTATGTCAAAATTCATCCGAATTCATCGAGTAGTTTTTCGTGAAATAGCACCAAACATTCTAACATTCTTTCATATTTATAACAAGCTGTAACCCGCGGTTTTACCCGCGAAGTTCTCGTTCCCGGGGCAATACAGTATCCTATGTATTAATCCGAGGTATCACCTATCTACATACCAAATCTCAACTAAATCAGTCCAGCCGTTTTTGCGAGAAAGACTAACAAATATACGTTGACATATATTCTCACAATTCACATTTATAATATTAGTAGGGTTTTCATAACTATCAGTTCTGCATGATTCATACATACAAATGTATGACGACTTAACATATAGGTATATAAATAAATATTTTCAGGACATTTATACACAGCACCATCTAGTTCCAAGCTAAGCCGAAGCTTGTGTTATGGCAACTAGATAACGGAATAAAGTACATATACATTACTTTTCTTTTGTAAATAGTAAATACATACATACAATACATAGCAACACCCAGACCCCAGAAAAATACAAATGTAAATTACAAATATATTTTCCCGGTGTGGGAATCGAACCCACGACCCTTCGCGCAGAAAGCAGTTGTGTTACCACTGCGCCAAGCGGTCGTCATATAAATAAATATGTTTACATGAACTAATAAGCTAATTAGTACATTTTTATCTGTTTACCGCGGTCAGCCAGGGCGTTCACATTAATAATCAAATTCTGCTTAATAATTATTATATTGTGTAGCGTTATTTACCTATCAACGATTTTTGAACTGACCTACATTTTTTTGGAATATGTCGTGTATAAGCCGGCTTAATTAATATGTACTTCTTGAAACACGAAAGTGATTATAATATTTTTTTATATTTTTTGGTTTTCCTAATTTAAAATGTCTCGAAAATAATAAAAAATTAAATTTCTAATATGAGGCTAGGTTTTACGCGAGTCAATTTAAAGCAAATAGCTTATAACAAAAACTAACCACATTTTCGGAGGGTACTTGAGACACTCTTTAATTGAGTTACCGCTTGAGTATCCGTGGCTAACAATATTGGATAATGTTGTAATACCAGTTTCTTTCCCAGACTCTGACAACTGGCATGAAGCGGCGCCATTGGCTGATGAGGCCGCTCCAAGCGCTGCGCACAGATAATGTTTGATTCGGCCCAATTTTATATCTGTCAATGTCATTTGTCATCGGCTTGTCAAAAAGTGACACTGGCTGGTTGTAAACATAAAAAATGTGACCGAGAGAAAAAAAACACAATTATTGATTTAAATTTTTAAATACATTGAAACTGGCTGGTGACAAAATATCACTTTGGAAATATTTAAAAAAAACGCAATTCATTGAAGGCGGGAAATGTTATTGATCCTGTATTGGTTACGTCATTACATAATGTTTATACATAAATCAATTTGAAAAAGGTTTAAAATTATGAATATTCAGTTTGAAAATTAGTTTAAATCTTTAGTACTTATTGTAAAAATGGGTATCAACATAATATAGAGATATAGTATATATTTATCAATTGTCTATTTTCCAACAGACTAAGGGACCAATATAAGAAGATTGTCAGGACTAGAATTTTTTTTGTAATTAATATGAATTCAACACTCAATATTAATATTAAAATATTACAAATAGTTAATGGTGGTACGAAGGGTGCTTTTTGGTCTCATTTTGTATATACATATAAGTTAAATATGAAAAAAAAAAACATATTTTTTGACATATTGCTAGCTGGAAGAAATAGCGCGCAATTCTCATAGATTTAAGAAAGTAGTTGTATATTGTGTGAAGACTGTATTATTATGTAGAGTTAAATAAAATCTGTGATATAGTAAAGTATGTATTTTTATTTTGTGAACGCCCTGTATAAGAAAGTATAATTAAAAATAAAACATAGAATAATAAATAAAACCTAGAACTGCAGTTTAAGCACTTTTGTGGAACTACATATTGTCACCACAGTACAACGCAACAAAAATTTGTATATTACATTCCGCAGATTTTTCCACATTTATAGGGTAAATTTCTTATAGCAACATTTTCGGTGGGTTTGTGTGCGTGTCATCGAGTATAAGAAAAGGACTATCAGTATATATTGTACGTTATACGTCTATGCTATTATTGAAATAAAAATAAATTTTAAAACTTCCCAGCTAGTGTAATCTCAAAAAATATCTCAATTTATCCCAAAATATTTATTGACGAAAAAAATTAGCATAAGTTTAAAAAATCTCTTTAATTAACTTTGCTTTGATATATCTTTATTTTAATGGCAATACACCATTATTATTATAAAATTACGTTTGTATTTAATACATACTTTTGTACGCTACAAATATACATCCAATTTCAAATAAATAACTTACTCGAACGATACTGCTTTCAGCTCGGAGAAATCTTACCAAGTCCGTATATGAACGGGTTCTACGTGGACAACGTCGATGTCAACTATCGTGTCGTCGTTTGGCAATAAAATCTTTTGTAGTATAGGTCGCGTAACGGATGTTTAGCGCTGCTCGAGAATAGCTGCGCATCGGTAGAATCGCGCTTGAAATTAACGTATTGGTGCGAGAAAGACAACATGACTGGGGAACCAATCAACCCTCGCGCGCCCGACGATCACGCGCCCCGCGCGCCGTGCCGTCCCCTCGATACCTTATTTTTGACTTCTGCTCAGGTCGTTTCTTCGTTCGTGCTTCGTTCAGCGCTAAAGATTCGTGACGCTACTTATAGAATATTGCAAAGTAGAAGATAAGAAAATAATATTCTGCTCTCTAGACGTAAGGACATTGGTTTTCTCTTTTTCTCTAGACAAATAAAGTTAGCTTATTGATATGAGGATTTTTTAAAATAGATTCGAGAGGACGGTTGATGTGTAAGTAAAATATATACGTGCGAAGCTGTTCACAAGTATTTAGATTTTTTTAAATATTATTCATGTAAACTACGCAGAATATTGTAAATTGTAATCCTATTTTTTGCATGAATGATTTTTCTTGCCGTCTTATTCCGTAGTACATTTTGAATTAGTTAATGTACTAGAAATAAATAACACACACCACACCACATGAATGATATTATATACTTGTGATATTAATGAAAAAGTATTTTAATTTTGTCGAATTTACGTGTAGACATAAAAAAAATCTTACATTTATAAGGATTTTACAGAAGTGACGACAATTCAAAAAAAAAAAGGTGAGATTGTATGTCAATATTATGTATTAAGTTTTAAATACATATAAGTACTACTACTAAGTGTGAGCATATGAAATAAATGGATTTGATTCTTTTGTGGTATATTTATTTTTAATGAACCTATCATTATAGTGAGTTAATATGAAAAATATGTCTTCGTTTTAAGAAATAACATACCTACTTCGCTCGCTCAACAATTTTAATTTTATTTAAATGCTGTTGAAAAAATAAATGTATAGGTATTTATATTTTTATCATCCGGTGTCAATAATAAATCACAATTTCTATATTTATTACTATATTGTAATAAAGCTTAACGTAAAAATAATTTAAATAAAAATTCGTTAAAAGCCGAACTGTTATGAATGGAATAACTTTTTCGCCGCGGATTGACCGGCCATGACGGAAAGTTGTCTATTATGTATTAAATCTTAAATAAATTCATTATATTATTATATTGAAAGTGCTAAAAGAAAAGACAATAATTAAGAAATATTTCAATTAATAATTTATTATTATGGCAATGACGGCTTGTCTATTGCCAGTACAATAACCGATTCCAAACGAGTCGGGTGAAACTGACAGAGGACTCAGGACAGTGACAACTGACAAATGACTTATGACAGTACCCTTGCATACGTTGGTGGTGCGTGTTGTGTCACTGTGTGTCTATAAAAAATAAAAATAAAGCCGAACGTGAATCAACTTCGCTCTATTTACTTAATTGCATAAAACTATCAGTTTGTTAATAATGGCTACTGTGGTAAGTAATAAGACGTTTTATATTCAAACGCATTACTTGGAAACTCAGAATATTTTATACTACGATTTCTTATACAAACTTACTTATAAAATAGCTATTATTAAGGGCGCATGATGATGTCAGCCTATAATTATAAAGGGCGTATCAGGGTGTATCATGTCTATTGAATAAGCAACAATTCGAGCTACTTTAATTTAGAAATTGAGGTCATCTCTTCGAAATGAGACTTGAAGCATTATTACCGTTAATTTAGTGTTGTTACATTGTAGTTGAAGAATGTTGCTATGAACAGGAACCAATAACTTAAAAATAATTTGTGGTACATTTCTCCTACATTCAGAAAGAAATAATTAGGCCAAGCATATAAAAAGTAGTATGGTTTAATTAGTAAAAAAGTGTACAAGAAATATATTTTAATTAATAAATTTAATAAAGAAATAAAGCAACTTGTATCATACATACTCTCTCTTTCACTATTCAAATAATTTATTTAATAAAAACATTAATATTTTTAAAATGAGTAATATGATATATTTTTCTATTAAAAATTAACATTTACAGCATGAACCAACAGTTGTGGGAGTTTCCCCATTCAATGCTGTTGAAGATGCTGCAGCTCTCCGATCAGCCATGAAAGGCTTTGGGACAGATGAGGATGCCATCATCGCGATACTCACCTCCAGGTCAAATGCCCAGCGGCAGGCTATATCACAGGCTTTTACTCATGAATACGGCAGGGTAAGGATGATTTTTAATTCCTTCAGAAAGATGTTTTTATTTGTTATTTTATTTTGCTCAATGTTTTTAATTTAAATTTAAGTATTTAAT
This sequence comes from Eurema hecabe, assembly GCA_026213755.1. Taxonomy (NCBI): domain Eukaryota; kingdom Metazoa; phylum Arthropoda; class Insecta; order Lepidoptera; family Pieridae; genus Terias; species Terias hecabe. The sequence continues at coordinate 511,787 of JADANM010006310.1, read as the reverse complement.
TGAATTAAATATGTAATTATAATGTGATTTAATACTAATGTTTTCTAACTGTTTTACCTATTTTAAAATGCCCTGTTGTTTTATTACATTTATCAGTTAAATGAGATCTAATATAACCACTTAGATACAAGAATTTTAATGTTTTATACAGGGAATGTAACCCTCTACAATAATACCCTCTAAAATTAATTAAAAGTATATCAAATTTTGAGACCATTAATTAATATTAAAGAATTACCAATTAACAAGTGTTATTGACTATAGTGGATAAAGAGATCTAAAACAATGCCCCTACGTAATGAATGACTCGCTATAAAAATGCCGCTTGAATTGTTACCTGTCAAGGTCAAAGCAACACATTGATTGTCTATGATTCACAATTCTCACAATGTCTATCTGTAAGAGCTATAGTTTTATACAAAACATTATTTTTAATTAATTTAAATGTTTGTTTTTATTACACATAACTACGGTACTGATTTACTTATGTTATTTCTTTTTATTCTCTTTATATTGGGCTTGAGCTACTGATTGGTTGAAGTTGGCAATTGGCATACGATTAGACAAGATAAATAAATAAATAAATAAATAAAAAACACTTTATTGACGTACAAAGAAGTACACATACAAGGAATAGAATAGCCAATAGGCGGCCTTATCGCTACGAAGCGATATCTTCCAGGCAACCAGTAGTAGGTGATAAAAGATAGTAGGTGATAGAAAAAGTTATTTTAAAATAGATAATACATAGCTAATAATATAATAAAGTGCTTCTAAAGATCCTAGATAGAACACATAGAATGCTTTTAATGGCAGTAACGGAAACTATGTTACCATGTTGGTAAAACTGTGATTTGACTAGAAAAATTAATTAAAAAATTATAAAGACGATGGACTTGATTGCCAGCTTTAATTATTTATATTTAAATATTAATTCAGCTACTAACACAAATTTTATATTCATTAAAAAAGGCATTAACACACTACAGTAACAAAAAAACAATTATTTTTTAATTATAAATGTTACATGTAAACATTATCAATTTTAGGACATCATTGAAGACCTCAAATCAGAGTTAGGTGGTCACTTCGAGGATGTCATAGTGGCTCTGATGAGGCCACCTGCGGAGTACCTCTGCAAGGAGCTGAACAAGTGCATGGAGGGCATGGGCACAGATGAGCAGGTCCTCGTGGAGATACTGTGCTCCCGGACTAAGAGAGAGATTGCTGAGATTGTCCAGACGTATGAGAGATGTAAGTTTGTTCGTAAACATAGTATGGTGTATTGCACGTCATTAGCGTTTTTTTATTTATATGAAAAGCGGGCAAACGAGCAGGAGGGGTAACTGATCAAAGTAACCACCTCTGCCCATAAACACTAGCGAGGGGCTCACGAGAGCGTGGAGAGACTTGACTTTAGGAAGGAATATGCCCTTTTTTTGAATGTCTCAAGGTATAGGTATAATGAAATGGAAATAAATCCGATATAAAGCTGTTCCATAAGAAGACAGTATAGTAGGCGTCACGAATCTTTAGCGCTGACCGAAAACTGCGCAGAAGACAAAAATAAGGTATCGAGGTAACGGCGCGGCGCGCGGGGCGCGTGAGCGTCGGGTGCGCGAGGGTTGATTGGTTGTCCCAGTCGTGTTGTCTTTGAGCACCAAAACGTCAATTACGAGCGGGATTCTACCGATGCGCAGCTATTCTCGTCCAGCGCTAAACATAAATGACGCGCATATATACGTGGCAGGAAGTTTCGAGAGAACCGCAGTATAGTAGATCGCCAGGTATTCAGGTGGTGAGGATGATATTTCATTTTCATAAAGATTTTAATAGCACCTAATTAATTCACTATACGCCGTCGTGTATTAGGTACCTGTGCAACTCATATATATAATAATTATATCTATCAGCAACAGCATTGTTGTATTATCACAATAGTATCCTCAGGTGTACGAAGTAGAACTGTACATCTTTATGGTCCTTCAAGCAGGATAAAATATAAAACATAATTATTCAAAAGAAAGGTTTATGTATATATGAATTAACGCGCATCAAGTAAATAAATAAAATCATGTTGTTGAATCGTAGTGTCGAAGATTGGCAAATTCGTACTAAAAAGTTTGTGTTGATCTTTCTGATAAATTAGCTTACCCTGTTAACAGAAAATAAAATTGTTTTAATACGTAAAGCTCCATTTTTTAAAATAGAAATTTAAAAACTATTGTTTCGGATGGATTTTGAAAAACAGGAAAAAAGATGCTGTTAATGGTTAACGGTGGTATTTAATCTGGTTTTGTAGGGTGTACTGTCTACTACGAAAGTTGATAGATACTAAATATTTTATAGTAGGAGAGAAAATATTTTTTATCAGTAGTTTGAACGGTCAACACTATTTCTCTATGAAATATATATTATGAGATTATTGAACTATTTAATATTAATAACAAATTTTGCAATTGACTGTAGCTAGTAAATTTATTTTTTTTTCATTTCAGTATACAGCCGACCGTTGGCCGAGCACATGTGCTCAGAGACATCCGGTGACTTCCGGAGACTTCTAACATTGATTGTAACTGTGAGTTACAAAACTGTTTTCTTTAATGAAAAAAAAAAGTCTATTTTTTAATAGCTGGGTCTCGTTAACGCTGTACCCATCCTACCTGTAACATTATACCTACATTTTTTTGTTGCTTAAGAACCAATGTACTACAAGGAATATTCTAAAAAATAATTACCGAAATCGTTTTACCTTTTATCAAGTTTTAGATTTGAAATTGTAACTAATTTATTAACAACTCACAATAATGCCTTTGCTAATTTCTCGCTATTAATAATAATGTTAATTATAAGTATATACAACATAAATATATTAAATTATATGTACTTTCTTTAATCGAGTGTGTAATGCCTCGGACATTGATCTTTTTCATACTAGCATATATACTATAAAAAATAATCTGAGTGAATTTTGACTGAATCCTAGCCTAGCGTATTTAGCCTTAGTGTAATTTTTAAGTTTAACTATAAGTGATAGCTTTTAATTGGCATCAATTGACTGTTAATTTCCTTTTTTACCTTTGTGTTGCTGTAAGCTATCCAAATAAAAAAAAATAAATAAAGTATTGTTATGTCTCATTTCAAATAAAATAAATTTTGCAACTGTTTAAATAAAACATCTTTGTGTTATAGTTTTCAAGTATTGTGCAATTACTTTATCTTTAAAGAAATAATAAATTTTCATGTTTTTATTCCAATATATTTATGCAATGAAGTTAATCCTAAAAGTTTGAAACAAAAATTAATATCAAGTATAGTTTATATAATTCTTGGCTAGACTTCTTCCTTTCTATCGCTTACGCGTGACTCGGTGCAGTTGGCGACGACATTGTGCTTCCAATAAACCTTTATTTTTGATTATTATTTTACATGGCAACACTTTTTGTCAACTTGTCAAAAATACATATAGAAAAATGCTGGCCACATTTGAAAAAAAATGTTTCATAACTGAAGAAAACAAAGTAATGGCACGTCGTAAATTAAAAAAAAAGTTTTAAGAAAAAATCCTATTTGAAATTGGAACGCATTCTGACGTCACTCCTCCACCGAGCGGGTGTTAGCTCTCGTTGAATGTCAGTCGTCGCAGGGCGCTCGCGATGAGGAGGCGGGCGTGGACGCCGCGCGCGCGGCCGATCTAGCTAAGGAGTTGTATGACGCGGGAGAAGCCAAATGGGGGACTGATGAAGAGGTTTTTAATAAGGTAAGAGGTTTCTCTGGTGAACTGTTTTAGACTGATCTTGCTCTTTAGTTTTATTCCAATTTTTTTTTGTCGTATGGCAACACAGCTCAGTTTAACTATATACATGATTGTAAATATTGTCTCTAAAATGTGTCCTAGTATACAATGGTACAGATAATATAAATAAGTTCAATATTTTTAAAAATTACATAAGGCTTAGGGCATTACATTTTTTGAGAGTATTGTCGTTCAGCGACTTTTGGCCACGTAATAATATTGTTTTTTTTTCAATAAATATTTTTATTCATTTAGAGTATAGGTCGCGTCACGAATCTTTAGCGCTGATCGAAACCGACGCAGAAGACAAAAATAAGGTATCGAGGTAACGGTGCGGCGTCCAGTGCTAAACATAAATGACGCGACCTTTTATGTATCATAATTAGTCATACGCATACATATGTCACGGTTGGAACACGCAGATCTTAGCGCACGAGAGCTTTGGTCAGCTGCGCGCGATCTTCGAGGCGTACAAGGACATGTCGGGGCGCACCATCGAGCAGGCCATCAAGGCCGAGGTGGGCGGCGAGCTGGCCGACGCGCTCAGTGCTATTGGTGCGTGCTTGTCTATAACATTTTTCTTGCTACAGGGTTAGTAGCCTTAATTGTTTTCCAAAGCTGATTAGTTTGTTAAAGCTGTGCAGGTTCGAACCCCAACAAAATTTTATTTTGTTTGATTTATTATAATAACTAAAAATTTAATTTATTTTCTACTAATAAACTTGCTTTTTAAATAAGATTATGTTCTATGTTATGTTTCAATGTAGAGGAGGATTCCGTATTTTTAGCCCCTTCGATGATTAACACCTTAAATTTTTCCCTTAAACTTCAAAACACGACTCCCGCGGACAATTTCAGTGGAATGCGTACAAAATACCCCGGCTTGGTTCGCTCAAAGACTCCGGGATGCCATGCAAGGGATGGGCACCGATGACACGACCCTCATCAGGATACTGGTCTCCCGTTCTGAAGTAGACCTTGGCGCCATCGCGCGGGAGTACGAGAGGATCTACGACAAGACCCTAGCCAGCGAAGTTAAGGTTGGTTTGTGGGGCAGGAAACTTTGGGAAAAGAATGGGTATTCTTCTTTTAAGCCATGAATGGTGGTTTATCGGAAAAGAGCCTCAGGATTACGGGAAATCGGTAAGGAACTTTGGAGTCAGAGTTAGTTTGCGTCGAGATCTTTAGGATTCCAAGGATGCAGAAGGTGGTCTAAGACCTGGAGTGAGACCTGCCCTTCCAGCCTGAGATCATCGTCATCAAGTCCAGGTACTGAAGTGGTCGTGTTTTCCAGTGGAGTGTGTGGAGAACGCCCCGTCTTGGTTCGCGAAGAGGCTTCGGGAGGCCATGCAGGGTGGCGGCACTGATGACCAGGCACTGGTGAGGATCATCTGCACCAGGGCTGAAGTGGATCTCGGTGCTATAAAGAGGGAGTACGAGGCGCTCTTTGATAAAACTCTGCAGAGTGATATTGCGGTAAGTTGGGGATGAGAAGGTATTGAGTCAATAAAAGATTTACAGTTATTTCTAACCTGACATGAACTGAATGGTGTCCTGAACTGACTGACTAGTGTTGTGAACTGAACTGAATAGTTGTTCTGATTCAGATTAAGTTGGTAATTTTTTAGGATGTGTAAAGCTGTAAATCTGTTGTTGCCTTTTTCTATTTGTGCTATTAAACCGTCTTTATTTCTTATGGCTTTTGTACTGCAGAATTAACGTGCTTCAAAGTAAGCGCAGATTTAAGCCTCTTATGCTATAATACAATGTCTAAAATATAAAGATATTTTTTTTAATCTATGCTTATTAACTCTTATATTTTGTGTATGTATTTGCAAAAACGCTATTTATTAAAGCTTTTTTTAATGCTTAATAGTATGTTAAACTATTTATTAATACACATTATTATATTTTAATTGGCTAAACCGCTTTCGATGTTCACAATTTCTCTAATTAAATTTTGGTATAATGTGTTTTAATAAATGTCAACTTTTTGTATCGCTTCTCATCGGATCAGGAGGTAACGTATTGAATTTTTAATCGATCACACTTTTATTAAAAATAAATCTTTGTTTAATTAATATGTATTATCTATGGCAGATAAATGACAGTTAAAATTTGCATGCATAGTTGGAGTTTTATAGAATTATTTGATTGATTATATGTTTATTATTGTGTTGAGATACTTTTATGAAAAACATATAGCCCAAAAAAATTAATAAAAAATAGTTACACTTTTGCAATTAAAATGCATACCTATATCAAAAACAATGCAATGTGTCTAATAAAATTTCCTGGCAATACTAATTTTGTCGCGTTTTCTCGCACGCTCTCGCCTCCGCACGGAATGCCGCATAACGCCATCTTTTGGACAAAATTGGCAACATTTGTTTCGCGACTCCGCAGCAGGGCGAGACCTCTGGCGACTACAGG
>JADANM010006310.1:471832-489429 GCA_026213755.1 Eurema hecabe | reverse complement strand
TAGAATAAAGATATTTATATCATCGGTAACTTAGTCCGCGATAAGTCAGCCTAGTAAGATATAACTAAGTTTCATCCGTATCAAACAAACATATGTTATTATGGTACAGTGTTGGAGTATGCAATTAAACACATATGCGCTCTTATAAATGACTAAGCGTTAGTTTGCCAAAATTTTCACTAGTGGTAAGGCAGGTTTATTTTTTTATATGAAAGGGTTGAAATACCCCCCTTATATAAATCATCTGTATTATTACTTGTGTGTTGCCGGCCTTTAAGGATTAAGGATTCATTAAGATTAAAGATAACACTTATCAACTGATTTGAGTATAAAGTACCTTTACCTGTTTATTTTTTGACCCTGTTTCATTTTCGGGATAAAAGTATAATATGTGTGTATATACACGTGTAACAGAAATGCGTGGTCATATAAGGACCTCAAAGAATATCTAATTTTAAATTAATGTATTAAACAATAATTTCATTTGAACTATTTATAATCAAGATATTGATTTTATATTTCTATTGACCAGCTTATCGATTTTTAAATTTATCGACACTACGATATCACTTTAGAGCTATCAGCTGTTACGTGTCAATGACCGCATGTCAATGACCCTATGACAATGCATTTTATTGAAAAAGTTACTCCTGTCTCTGTCATTAGAATTCGAAAAAGTAATGCAACACTCTTGTTTTGATTTTTATATTATCGATTTAATTGATGAATAAATAAAATAATAAATCTCAAATATGTTTATTTTAATGCGGGGACTTGTATATAGACTATCTATGAGCATCTGAACATCACGCAAAAGTATTACCACAGATTTCTGTTACACGTTGTATAATGTGGTAATCTAGCGTCTGATGTTAATGCGTAAGTTTGGAAAGATGTATGTATGCTCTTTAACGCAAAAAACTACTTTTTTAATATTTTGATAAAATTCAGCGTGTAGATAGGACCGTTACGAGTAACACGTGAATGATTTCTATGGTAGTATTGCCATGGGAACAGAAAATACGTTAACCAAAAAAGTTGCTATCTAATCACTTTTCAATGATATTGTTTAATACATATGTCATTCCCATATAAATAAACCGATAAAAGGGATCCGCACAGCAGCGGCAGCACACATACGTATACAAGTCAAAACGATAGAAAAGAGATGATAAAACCAACAAGAGAAAAACAGATAGTTTTGGAATGCCAACCTTAAAAAAATACCAACAATCATTTTTGCGCATATAACATATCTATATAATATGATTACTTTTGAATACCATATTTCACATGTAATGTTAAAAAAATGAATATCGTTAACAAATGTATTAGTAAATCAATTAATAGGAACTACTATGACCTAATGAAATAAAAAATATGGTGTAAACTGTAAACAATATTGACGTCATAGTACATACGTTGTATACGCGTAAAGGAAAAGCCGGGAATGTGTAGCGCATGCCAGTAACCGCAAATAGTTGCGGGTCCAAAGTCCAATTTATAATGTTAAACTAAATAAATATTATACTATAAAAGACCAAATACACTATACGTCAGTACAGATTATCGCAAACAGCTTGCGACCTCGCTGAATGTGCGTTTGTGTGCATTGACAAACTTCTAAGCTCACGCGATCTTCGAATAAGATCACACACATGTGTATAATAATCTATACATCTATACAACTATATAAAGAGAAAAGGTTTGATTTTTTGTTTGTTTGTTTGTTTGTATAAATTGAATAGGCTCCGAAACTACTTGGCAGATTTGAAAAATTCTTTCACTGTTGGAAAGCTACATCATTCCTGAGTGACATAGGCTATATTTCATTTTCAAAAAAATAGGCATCCTTACTAAAATTACGATAACGTAATCCAAGGTGTGAAAAACCTTACATCGCGTGCTCTGCAAAAACTATTGATGATACATCAAAATGATATACTACATTTTTTTAGAACACACTAATATATAAAGCTGAAGAGTTTGTTTGTTTGTTTGTTTGAACGTGCTAATCTCAGGATCTACTGATTCGAATATATGTCATATTATTATTATTATTATGAATGTGTTAAAATTAACAAATCTAAATGTAACGTTTAATGCCCGTGCGAAGCCGGGACGGGCCGCTAGTTAATAATAAAATAAATAATAAATATTTACAGGACATTTACACGCAGCGCTATCTAGTTCCAAGCTAAGAAGCATGTGTTATGGTAACTAGATAACTGAATAAATTACATATACGTACTTTTCTTTTGTAAATACATACATACAATACGTAGCAACACCCAGACCCCAGAAAAATACAAATGTAAATTACAAATATATTTTTCCGGTGTGGGGATTGAATCGACGACCCCTCCCGCAGAGAGCAGTTGCGCTACCACTACGCCAAGCGGTCCTATGTGTGCGGTCTTTGCAAACAAACCCACATTCAGACAGGTTGCAAGCAATTGCGATTACACTGAGCTGACGCGAAATTTATAAATGCGATTCAGACAGCGAAAGTCGCATAATCATATCGGCCCTTAATGTACGTAGAACCATGTCACAGTGGAGTTTCGCTTGGTAGTACTTGCCTTTTTTGTAGAGGGAAAATCCTGTTGCGTATACCGCGTCCAATATTGGTTATGTCGGACTCGAAAAATCACCATTTTGGGGTTCCATCGCGTACCATTACGGGGGTCGACTCGAGGGTACGCACGAGGCATACGACATATCCTTCCAAATATATTATTTCGAATAACATAATAAATATAATACATATGCATGTTATAATAAAGTTCGAATGAAGGTTGGATCAGTAAATTTTTTTACATATTAACACGGCCTTTTTATTCATTGGATACCTCATTTGAGAATGAAGCTTAATTTCAAATTTCCACTATGGGTAAATAGATAATATTGCAAGATTACTTTGTGGATTTCTAAATGAAAATCTTTTCAAATTATCTTTGTAATAAGCTACATCAAAATTGCTCATAAATTCAAATTAAAATGAGGAAGAATCAATTTCGTTATCTTATATCAGGTTTCGGTTTACAAAATATTATGTAACTTTAATAACAGTTTGTTATCACACTTATGAATTATGAACCATGTGACATAATCATAGGTATAAAACCTATGATTAATAATTAAAACCCGTGAATAATTCATGTTGGGCATGCACAGTACTCGGCCACAAATGTTATATTTCAATGTCTAGAAAGAGACCATGAGATAAAATCAGCTTTATAAACCGTTATCTCTTTCGTACTATAGTAAGAAAAGACTACAGGACAGATGGTGTTTACACCAACTATAGCAGTAACCTATGTTCCAAAACAGCTTCATGGTATTTTCAAAAAGAACTTTCCAAAGCAACTGGAAATAACAAATGGACTATAGGTACTTTATAAAAACTGGTATGAGATTTCTTAGCGCTTGCAAGACGATGACCTTTTTCATGTAAATATTGTAATAGTTGAGTGGATATATTTATTAAAAATTGCTATTGTATTTATTATTAATTTTAAAAGAGCAACTATCAGTCTTTCTTGCCGATTCTTCTCTGTAAAAACTGCCTTCCGATCCGGTATTCCAAAACGATTCAGTGTTACTATATGTCCTATAAAGATAATAAAAATAAAGATATAATTGACTTTGACTCTAAAAAAATATTTTGTTCCAGCACAATGATATCAAACACACTCCGGATCGAAAATGCATCTCACTGCACGACGCCGTCAGACAAGCACGAAACGCAGCCCGTCCCTGTCAAAGTGGGTTGCATGCACATCAACATGGCTACCGAGTGAGTAGTCATTTAATTATAGTAATAGAAGAGAGCACACATCTTTTAAAAGGTCAGCAACCCACTCCAGAGCTGTCAAGCTCTGCGAGTGTTGATGGGCGGCGATGATCACTTTCCATCATGTGGCTCGCTTGCTCGTTTGCGCCCTATCTAAATATATATAATTCAAAGGTGACTGACAGACATAGTGATCTATCAACGCACAACCCAAACCACTGGACGGATCGGGCTGAAATTTGACATGCAGGTAGATGTTATGACGAAGGCATCCGCTATGAATGGATTTTGATCAATTCTAGGGGGGTACTCAAAGGAATAAAAATATAGGGGATGAAAGTTTGTATACAAATTCACGCGGGCGGAGTCGCGGGCAACAGCTAGTGTTATATAAAAATTTTTCAAATGCACGCATAATAATCTGGCTACTGAGTGAGTAATATTTTGACTCCTCGGTAGGTTAGGCTACGATTCCAAAAATGCTAACGCCATTATGGAACCAAACGATTTTTTTATAACATAGGAGGCAAACGAGCGAACTAATTTTGTGTTTAATGCGTTTTGGATCAACATAGCAGAATTATATCAGACTTACAATTGACGATCAAACGTGTAGTGCTGAGTAAATATTAGACTTTTCGGGAAGTGGGATAGGGTAACCCATTCAGACTATAAAATACGTCATCAAAAATTGTTTCCGATGGAAATTAACAGAGAAGTGTCAATGGAAACATTGAATCGTCATAGAATTTATTTCTCTTTCACAAAACTTTCCAAGTGTAAGTTTTGGTTCAGTGACAAAGCGAGGAAGGTACATTCAAAGTAATTTTCGCGCAACTTGCATATTTATACGAATTTTTATGAGTGTACTAACTTGACACGAAAGTTATTTGACGAAGTCAAAGTCATTAAATTATTAGACGTATTTGAATCGTCATAATGTAACAAAACAATCATGGGCCATGTATTTTAGTCAAAAATATCAGCTTTTCTTCTTATAAGCTACAGAATTTAATTACATAATTCTTGTCTTTGACTTCCAAAGAGCCTTACAAAAACAATTAAAGCAAGTTTATATACAGTGTGAAAACATTTCTTTAAGCTACTGAGGGCCGATACAGAGATTACTTATTGAAGTTATAGAGGTTGCGTATTTTAAGTTACTGAGATTTTGGGCTCTGATAGGAAGGGAACATTTTATTTTTTGAAGTTATAGAGGTATTTAAGTTACCGAGGTTTGACTTATCGAGGTTCTACTATATTTATTTAAAGTAAGTGACTATACTATCTGTGTACCAAAATTTTCTATGAAAGCGACACAGACAGACTAAAATACTATCGCATTTATATCGTAGTATGGATGTAACAACTCGAAAAACTAAAGCGCATATCTACATAGCATCAGTAGACATAATACAGTCTATTCTTCTTTTCATGAATAATCGAGAAACTGAAATCTCTAGGGTAAATATGAACGGTTCTTCGCTTAGAATGTTTGCCGAACTTGGGACTGGAATAGTTTAGAATAGAACTAGTTTCGAGGGAAGCAATTGATATGCTAATCTTTAACCTAATTCTGTAGCATTAAATGCCGTGAATATTAACCAGCAGTTCTTGATATTTGCACGTCCAAACAAACCCTTGACTTTTAAAATTAAATCATTCAGTGTTAAAAAGATTAGTATCTTTTGAACATGATAATACTTTAGCAGTTGACTGTACCTCTGTATTTTATAGTTAGTATGTTTTATTTAAAACTAGCTGTTGCTCGCGACTGCGTCCGCGTGGACTATCATATAAACTTAGACTTTTATAACACTTTTTTAAATTAAAAAAATAGCTTTTTTATGGAGGCAAACGAACAGGCGAGCCAACTGATGGTAAGTGATCATTGTCGCCCATGAACCCTCGTGGTGTTTTTATTATAGAGACGGTTCTACAGTGAGTTACCGGCCTTATTGACGATCGCTTGGCGCAGTGGTAGCACAACTACTTTCTGCGCAAAGGGTTATTATCATATAATAATAATATATTTTGTAATTTACGTTTGTAATTTTTATAGGGTCTGGATGTTGTTATGTATTATATGTTTGTATTTACATAAGAAAAAGTATGTAAATGTAATTTATTCGTTATCTAGTTGCCATAGCACAATCTCTGCTTAGCGTGGGATTAGATGGCGCTATGTTTTTACAAATATAACATTTAATAAACTCTGATACACAACGTACAATTACCTAAATTTATTTAAAAATCAAAAATAAATTCACAATATTGTTTCCCTATAAATTAAATAGGTCTATTTAAGGTAGAATATTCCAATGAAGGAATTGATTCTTTATCACATTTCGGCTAAGCTTAGCATCTCAAATTCCGAGAGCATTAGTATTCAGTTCGTGATTCGACTGCAGTCTAACTTCGGCAAACAATCACACGTACATAGCTCATATTTACTTTAACTGTTATACTAGATCGTAAATTTAAAGGTTAGGTATAATAATAATAATAATAAATATTTCAGAACACTTAAATATAACGCCATCTTGTCTAACGCTAAGCAGAGATGGTGCTATGGCAACTAGATAACGAAATAAGATATATACATTTAAAAAAATATACCGGTTGAGTAGTTTTAAGATTTGAGCATACGAGTATATTGGGATAAAGAAAGCGACTTTGTTCTATACTATATAGTAAGGTAACTATTTAAATGCCATGTATAGGTCGCGTCACGGATGTTTAGCGCTGGACGAGAATAGCTTCGCATCGGTAGAATCGCGCTTGTAAATGACGTATTGGTGCGAGAAAGACAACACGACTGGGACAACCAATCAACGCTCGCGCACCCGACGATCACGCGCCCCACGCGCCGCGCTTCCCCTCGATACCTTATTTTTGACTTCTGCGCTAAAGATTCGTGACGCGACCAATAAAGAAAAATATAGAAGTAAATTTATATATAAGTATTTTATAAGCTTACTCACAAAAACCGTTTGATGTTTTGATTCATACTTGTAATTTTCCGATTTCTTCAATCATATTTTTTCAATCGGGAATTTTAATCTTCGGGGAGAGATGCTTATTTCTCCTTTTTGTAAAGCTTCGATGAGTTTTCCGTGAATATAAATAGTATGTTTGTACTGACGTTTTTGTTGAATGTTGAGATAACGTTTTAAAAGCATTATCATAATAAAAGTTAATTATTGAAGCTCTGTCGCTTTTAATTAAACAAGTTAACAAACTTAAAATAAAATATTTGCTACACTCATTTATTATTAAAATAAACTTTAAATAGAATTATTTTAGTACGTACTAGAATGTTCTTTAAAATGTTTATAGGCCAGCAACATACTCTAGATTTATTATATTTACTTTATGAGCACGCACTGCGGTTTCTTTCCATCAGCTGGTCTTCATACCTGTACATAAATTAGATAAAAAAGTAATTATCTATGCTTTATTTTTCTATAAACACAATAATATTTATTTTTAATGTTTAAAAATCACACGAAATTAAAACCTCTTTCGCAAAAAAAAACAATTCAATGACGAGGTTCGAAATTCGAAATTCAAAAATGCCGCGCGAATATGACCTATTTGCGTTGTAACATTTTTAATTACCGTCGCGTTGATTTGTTGGTTTTTTATGTTTAACGTCAAATGAGTTATTGTTAAAATTAGTGTATTTTAATGTTTAGTGTGTGAATATTGTGTTGTGTTCAATAATGTACCTATGGGTGTTAAAATAGACGTATAAAGCGTAGACTGATAGTTCCTTAATAATCCGTAAGTTAGGCCGTATGTTAAATCAAAACTGTACTGAACTATTTTTTGAAGACTTAAATTTTCAAAATTTATAGGGTAATTTTCTTATAACAGCCACATTATAGGTGATCTTGTGTATCTTTTATCGAATATAAAAACGTGCTATTATTAACGATTATTAAATGACTATCTATCTATTTCTAAAAATATAAATTTTCCCCCTTTTTTGGTAAAAAGTGTGGGACCCGTGCGTGTTTCTTACGCCGTTCCTCTCGCCACTTCAAATTTACTCCGAAATAAGACATGTTTAATTTCTTTTTATTTTCTATGCCTTTAAATTACAAGCGACCTGCCCCGGCTTCGCTCGCATATATTATTATGATATAAGCTATACAACCTTTAAAGTGGGATCAAACTGCACGCGGTGTGCAAATTTAATTTATAATCGGTTTTGTAGCTTACGACTCAATCGCGAACAAACAACGTGACACGTGTTTTATATATATTGAGATATCCTCTCAAATTTTCACTTCAATTATATTAGAATAAGCCTGTGTTTGTTCCAGGCGAGGTCGTAAAATATTCCTGCTACAAATGCTGGTGCTCTGCTTTGTGCCCCACGTGGCGCTCGTCTTACAGAACTGCACCATTATGGCTCAACTTTCACACACTGTCGACGCATCTTTATTCCTCGACCATAAGGTTTGTTATTGATTTTATTACTTTAACTGATATCTAGCTGATCTGTGTCCACTTCGTTAGGAATTATGTTAACAATCCTTTTTTATATAGCCTATAACACTCAGTAATAATGTGGCTTTCTATTGGTGAAAGAATTTTTAAAATCGGTTTAGTGGGTCCCGAGATTACCCCTTTAAATTAACAAACACACAAACTTTACTTCTTTATAATATAAGTATTGATAAAGGATATTGTGTCGTATAACTGAACATAAGTGTTTGTAAAAAATATATACATTTCACTAGCTGACGCCCGCGGTTTTACCCGGGTAGTTCACGTTCCCGGGTTAACACCGGGATGTAAGCTATCCTATCTTATAAGTTGGACCAAACTGCATACGTTGTGCATTTTTAATTTAAAATCGGTTCAGTAGTTCAGGAGTCAACCGCGGACAAACATCGTGACACGTAATTTATATGAAATAAGATTTATTTAAATATTTTTTCAAAGACATCTTTTCCAGGTGGCAGCCATTTTATCGCATTGTGAGGCTGTGCTGTCAATTCAAGATGAACGCATCGCGGTATCTAAATATATCATGGAAAGAAACGAAAAGACTTCTGAGCGGTAAGTTTCTTTCACATTGTTGTATTTAAAAATAAAACCTATTGTCTATGTGCGCGACGGTGGCGACGCGAAACGAAAATCGTAATCCTATTACTATTATAAAGGCGAAAGTTTGTAAGTATGGATGTATGGATGTATGGATGTATGGATGTATGGATGTTTGTTACTCTTTCACGTAAAAACTACTGAATGGATTTGAATGAAACTTTACCACAATATAGCTTATACATCAGAATAACACATAGGCTACAATTTTTGAGGATTATAAGGGAGGAAAGGGAGGGTCACAGTTTATATGAAAGTCCACGCGAACGGAGTCGCGGGCAATAGCTAGTATGTAATAGTTTTAAACCCGGTTTTTATTATTACATATTCATTTTACACTAAAACTATTGAATAAATTGCACTTAAATAACGCCAACAATACTATTTTAATCTTTGGTATTTATATTTGTAAAGAAAACGAATATTGTTTACATTGTTATTATTTGACAGCCCCACAGCTCCCCAGATCCTATATACATTATAAAAACATTATAAAAAAAACACAATTGAGCCTATTGGCGGCCTTATTGCTAGGGAGCAATATCTTCCAGGCATCCAAAACAAGGCGGTAAGAAAAAGTTATGAAAATATAACATATTGAACTTGATACCTATATTTATAATATTATGACACTCACCAATGATGTGGCTTTCTATTAGTGAAAGAATTTTTTAAATCGGTTCATTAGATCTCGAGATTACTCCTTACAATTTAACAAACACATAAACTTTACTTCTTTATAATATTAGATTAAATTAGTACGAGTTAAAAATACGTAAAAATATATAAGATACAAAAATCAATACTTGCCTTTAAGACGCACTTCGAATACTTTTAATACCGGGATTTTATGTGAGTAGGAGTTGTGGAAAACAGTAATATTTTCGCTTCCTAGAACTTTATTGTGACAGGAATGTAATGTGGGTGTCTCGAGATAATGTATTGATAATAAGTTTCCCTTTAGAAACTAAACACGAATCATATAAACCAGAACATCTTTTGTATAATAATAAATTAAAATTCATATAACTAAATTTGTCAACTATGTCATATTGTACTGTGTACAGTGAATTTTTGTTAAAGGATTTTTTTTAAATAAAATAAAAATAAATAACTAGCTGTTGCCCGCGACTACGTCCGCGTGGACTTTCATATACATTTTGATCCCTCCCGTATAGTTTTCATTATTTTTAAGATGTATTTTATTCGGGGCGGGGATATATCCAACCAAACAAAAACCATTAAAATTATTCTAGCCGATCTCGAGTTATGAGTGTTGTAAGAAATCGGCTTTTGTTTTATGTATATAGGTATTGTTATAGGTCGCGTCACGAATCTTTAGCGCTGAACGAAACCTGCGCAGAAGTCAAAAATAAGGTATCGAGGGGACGACGCGGCCCGCGGGGTGCGAGATCGTCGGGTGCGCGAGCGTTGATCGGTTGTCCCAGTCGTGGTGTCTTTCTCGCACCAATACGTCAATTACGAGCGCGATTCTACCGATGCGCAGCTATTCTCGTCCAGCGCTAAACATTCGTGACGCGACCTATACTAACTATACGTGAACGGCGGTTTAACTTTTATTTTTAGTTTCTTTAAAGTTAACATGAAAATAAGCTTCTGTCGCTGAGAGAATAAGGTTAATACGTCACAGCTGACTACCACAATATATGATGCGTCTTTAAACAAACTTGAGTCTTTTGTTATTAAATAAAACTTTAAGGTTAAATTTATGTTTTGAAATGTAATAATTCATGAGAACGTGGTATGGTAAAATGGACCTTAAATAGCATTAATACTTTTTAAATTTAATCTTTACTTTTCTTTTTCTATAATACACACACAGCTTTATAGCTGAACAGTTTGTTTGACCACGCTAATCTTAGGTATTACTGGTTCGATTTGAAAAATACTTTAGTGTGGAATAGTCCATTTATCGAAGAAGGCTAAGGACAATACACTGCGACTTATAGGAGATAAGAGTTAGTGGAAAATCTTGAAAGAAAGGGGCGAGAATATGTTTCATTCAGGGGTCGTTATTAAAGAAAATCGACATAAACGAAATCCTTCAAAACGGCTATTTTTATATAAAAGTTTTCTGTGATTGAGATTAGAGAATAAGATATATTATGTTATAATATTTTTTATTTACTCATTAATATATTTGTTTCAGGCCTGTATTCGAAAGGATATTCGCGATTACAGATAAGAAATTACAAGAAATTAATTACAATATTCCGGAACACATTAAACTAACTCTATAGTAAGTATTAATTTTTTTTATACAAAAAATCCTAGTCCTAGTCAACGTCAGAATTTTCTGTACTAATATTGTAAAGAGAAAAGATTCGCTTGTTTGTTTGCATTGAATCTCTAAAAATAAAGGATCGGATTAAAATATTAATCGTTGTGAAGCTATACTTACTCCGGGTGATACAGGTCATAATATTATTAAAACAGACTCAGGTGTTTTGAGGGTTATTCTCGAAGAAGGCGGACCAACACTTCGTGCGAAGGGATACAGGTGTTTTAACTCATAGTACAAGACAAACAGAAAAAAAGTACCCAGAGTTACAGATATTATTGTTATTCTAAGTTTTCTTGATAATTTCGTAACGACACTAAAGTTTTCAAATTTATTGACGTGAACGTCTTTAAATTCGCGCCGAAACATACGGGTACCAGGCTTAAAAAGTGGGCCGTAACTAAAGGGCTATATCATCGTACCTTAATAAGTAAAAAACTATTAGTCGTAGAACAAAAATGTGGTGTGAATATTACACTTATATAGTCAGCTCGCTGTTAAAACAGCGTCAATCTTGTTTTTATTTCAATCTTTTACTTTAAAAGCGATTCGCTAACATAGACGTTTCACGTTAAAACCAACGGCCGTGTGCCCCGGCACAGCCCCAACCGATATTTTTAAATATTTTCAATTTGACATAACAAACAGTTACAATTTTTATAATAACCTCTGTATATAACCCGTACTATTCATGTTAAATATTACCTTGTTTGACTATAGCCCTGTGTATGTCTTTCGAGAAACATCATACATTATTCATACCTTATTACAATATTAAACCATTATTCGTACATTACAATCGTATTAGGTGACAAATTATTTTGGTTGCTTTCAGACGATTATAGTGTTGTTCACTGTGTAACAATGGTTATAGGTACCGATATTGTTTTGGTATAATCTCACGCCCGTAGTTTATTGGAGCGCGAAATAAATTATTTTCGGTATTGATGTATAGAAGTATAAAAAAAACAACTTACGAGTAAAAATTTATTAGGTAAATATATAATTGATATCGTTTTGATTTAACCATTTGTTTTTAAAGATTGTTATGAATGTTTCTTGTATTAAAATATTTATTTGAAAGATACAATAATTCTCTACTATATACTTATTAATTTTACGATTTGCGACATTTATTTGGCATATTTAAAAGGTTCTTTATTTATATAGCCGCTCTTCTATGACTGTACATAGCCATTAGTTTTTCTCTAATATACATTCATGCATTACGAAAATAAATGGTCTTATAAGGGTTTATTTTAAAAAGAATAAAAATAATTATAAGACGTTAATCTACTTTCACGATTAAACGTCGTTTTTCAAACAGACTATCAGAGTTTCTTGCCGATTCTTCTCTGTAGAAACTGCCTTCCGAACCGGTGGTAAATGCTTTGTAATACCATGACGATTCAAGTGTTACTATATGTAGCCTAATTAAATAAAGATACTTTTGAATTTGACTTTGACAAAACCATTTGATGAACGAAATTTTGAAGTCTGTTTTCTTGAACCAAATTATTTGCTCGTAAAACCATTGTGGGGGAGTCATTTTGCGACGTATATTAAGTCACTAGCCGCTACCGTATGGTAATTTTACGTGCTGAACTGATCTCAAATGAGTTCATAGAATACATTTACTCTGAGTCTGACGACATAGTTAGCGCTCGTAGGAAAATGCAAACCGAAACTCATAGTTAATGCTTGAAAAAATGCTAGTTTACATGCAATTAAAAGACAAACATATAAATATTTTTCTAATTTAATTGAAAGAAAGAAATCAATGTTTATTACGGAGCATATTACAGTTTACACAAACTTAAAACAATACAATTAAAAAATTAAATAAGAAATAATCTATTAAAATAACATTTACAATATTATTTATCACTGTACCATAACAGATTATTTTTGAGAACTTGTAGGTCGACTTATAATAATTATTATGATAATTTTCAATGATCTGTCCAATTTGTTTTCACTTAACTGTGTCCTACGTGTTTTTTCGTATCTGTAATCAGGTATTTTTGCACGATCAAAAATTATAAATAAGTAATAAATAATAAGTATTGTCAGGACATTTATACACAGCGCCATCTAGTTCCAAGCTAAGCCGAAGCTTGTGTTACGGCAACTAGATTTAAACGGAATAAATTACATATACATACTTTTCTTTTGTAAATACATACATACAATACATAGCAACACCCAGACCCCAGAAAAATACAAATTCTTTGATAACTCAAAAACATAGAACACGTACGTAGGTATGAGAATACCTAACTATATATCGCTATAAATATTTACTGTAATTTGATAAGCTAATTATAAAAAAAATGGTATTCAATGAATCCGGAAAGTAAATTTAGTAAGCATTACTAAATTTACTGCAGTAAGCGTTACTGTAGCTTTGAATATTTGTTTAATTTCACTGCAGTGGTAATTGTTGCATTAATAAAGGATTTCTACGATTAAAACATGTTGTATATAAATCGCTATTTTTAATTAATCTTCTTCAATCTAGTATTTTTAAGTATTAAATGGTTAATAGATACTAGTTATATACCGCAGTTGCATTACCTTATTATTATATACATAGGTACCTAATTTTTTTTTGTCCATTTAAATCAATTGAACAGCTTACCTATTAGGTATAGGTCGTATTCGCTAATAGAACTAATACACTAATAGTACTAAAAGTCCAGAGCAAATAACTATTCGCTCTGTACTTTTATATATTACTAGCTGTTACCCGCGACTCCGTCCGCGTGGATTTTCATATAAACTTTGATCCCCTCTTCCCTCCCTTATAATCCTTTTTTCCTACATTTTTTCATACAAATGTTTTTCCCGCTAACTCCCGTTCCCGTGGGAAATTTTACAATATCCTGTTGCAACTAACCTTTAAGTTTACCAAGGTATCTGCATGCCAAATTTCAAGCGTCTAACTTAAGCGGTTTAGATTTTTCATACAAAAGGTTTTTCCCGCTAATTCCCGTTCCCGCGGGAATTTCGGGAATTCCTTTCTTAGCGAGTGCCTACGTCATAACATCTACTTGCACTGCAAATTTCAGCCCGATCCGTCCAGTGGTTTGGGCTGTGCGTTGATAGATCACTATGTCAGTCACCTTTGAATTATATAGATATAGATTTAAGAAGACCGATATATAAACTAACTACTTCACAATAAAATATGCCAAACGTAATGTCTCAACAAAAAAAAAACTCAATAAAAGAACAGAAAACTGTTTGTTAGTTTAAAAATAAAAAGACAACGTAAGAAAATATGTCAGTTTTATATTTCAAAATGTTCCACGCAGCGGGAGTTTCAATAGCCCATTATACTTGTTCTGCAAACTGTAATTTTTCAATGTAAAAACTAAACTGGGCTAAAGCCATTGAAGAGTTTTATTTTATAGAGAACCAGTTATACGCGTTTTCTTGTGCATATCTTATTATTCTAGTGTATATTCATTTTAATTGTATAAAATAGCTAGGTAAAGTGTGTCAAGTCAACCATCAATCATAAAATATGTCGCAGACTCTTTATAATCCTTGATAATATATATGCGAAAGTATTTCTGTCTGTCTGTCTTGCTTTCACGCCAAAACTGCCCAATCGATTGTCATGATATTTGGTACACAGATAGTCTGAGAAAGGAAAGTTAGTATCAATATGGATACTAAAAATTTGTTTCTTCTTAATAAAGACGCTAATATCATTCATTTCATTAAATGAAATGTGTTAAAAATAATACTGATATTATAACTTACGTATCCAAAGCAAACTTAATGCAAACAAACATAAAAACCAAATCTTATTTCTTTACAATATTAGTAATCAACCCTTTAACTTAGTTTTTAAAACTAATATAAATTTAATGAAAAAATTGTAAACAACAAATGTTGTGTTTTTTAAATGCTTATAGCAAACTGTATAGCGAATATGAGCCGTAGATATAAGCCAGCAAAAAACTTATCCTTTACAGCTTTAAAATGCATTTTCTTGTTACTAATTTAATAACACAGTAAGTGTGTCTGTCTCTTACATGCAGTGACTTACGCCGAGATATCTCGGACGCAGTGTAAGTATTTAACTAACCTTACAAAGGAAATACATAACTATTAAAGTTTAAGATAATATTTCAGGATACCTATTTTACACAGCGCCATCTAGTCCCAAGCTGAACGGACTTGTGTTATGGCAACTAGACATACTCGTACATACTTTTTTTGTAAATATATACATAGCAACACCCAAACCCCACAAAAATACAAATGTAATTTACAAATTTATGTTTCTGGTGTGGGTATCGAACCCACGACCATTTGCGAAGAAAGCAGTTGTGATACCACTAAGCCAAGCGGTCGTATCGAGATAACAAGTGTATTCTACAAAATACATAAACCCCAAAAAAGCAAGAAAACTGAGCGTGCAACATTCCTACCACACCTAAAAAACGACCTGATGACTTTGAAGATCTGAACCGATTTCCACAAAAAATAGCAGAGAACACTCTCGACGGAAAGGCTTACCTTTCAAACAACAAAGCGGATCATCTGTTTGAGAGCTACACATACACATACTGACACACTCAGACACATCAAACTTATAAAACTGACGTTTTTGCGTTGAGTGTATAATTAATAAGGTTTTTGATATATAAATAGTAAAAGATGGTTGCAATTTTAACGTGCATATGTGTCGAGGGTTGCGAGTTCGATCCCTACGGAGGAAAAATACATTTTTCTGTTGTCTCTGTGTTGCTTTTATTAGAAAAGTTTGAGTATGTAATTCATCTATTATCTAGTTGCCACGACTCATTCTGTTTGGTGTGGGACGAGATTGCGTTGTATTGAAATATTCAAATTTGAATATTAATAATTATTATAGAAGATATAATCTAAGTTGAATTTGATATATGCTCTTTTATAATTAATGATATTTAATAGCTATTATGTTTAATGTATTAAGGGCCATGTAACAAAGCATTTGGTTCTTTTAAACTGCCTACTGTCGTCAATTACTAATAATTACCCATTAAGAAATCGTGAAGAACTATTACAATTAAAATTGGAATCTATTTAGAAAGTATGTTACTTCTTAAATAAGGTTAAAACATATTTGACTTCGCAGGAAGTCAGAAAGGCCAGAGACTTTGACGCAAGTGTCGGTGTATGATCAGATCAATTCAGTTCTTCTGTTACATATAATGAGAAGTCTTAAGTCGACGTCTTCCAACATATGGAGGTAAGTTAATATATAATACTTGTAACATTAATAAAAAATATATTCAATTAATCAAGAAAGGCTTTAGCATCAGTAATAAATATTGCAAAAACGTTGACAAAAATGTTTAAGACACAATTATTTTCCTTTAAATAATGTAAAGAAATGTCCGCAATACTACACATTCTATCCTATGTAATTTATTTATTTATTTCTTTAAAAAATCCTTCAACAAAAATTCACTGTACATAGTAAAATATGACATGGTTGTCAATGGTTTTTATAATTTTTTTAATGTATTAACCCATTCAGTAGATTTCGTGTGAAAGAGTAACAAACATACCAATCCCAGTCATCAATATATAAAATAACAATTTGTGTCGCCTATTTTATTTAAGATTTTCTTAAATAAAACGAAACACCAAGCCCTCGAGTAGAATTTAACAATTAGATATATTTTGTTTATAATACGTTATATCAATTACTAATTGCGTAATTACTGGGCCAATGAGTCTCAACATCAGATGACTCAAAGTGGGGAGCGTCGGTGTAGTGCACCCCTGCCCGGAGTTGGCCTTTATAGCAAGGTTCCGGGTAGCACTGCATTGGCTATGGGCTGGCGTTACTCTTACCATCAGGAGTGCGTCCAGCTCGTCTCCTCTCTTTATATTATAAAAAAAATCAAACTTATTTTTCTTGTCTACGAACTAAATAACTAATGAATCTCTGAAGGTTGTACATTTGAGATTAGAAACTTAGACACGATCAAGAATTCTCTTTATATGAAAATTCTAGACGTCTTAATAGACTAGAGGGATTTGGTTCTAAGTTAAACTATAGTGGTAACTTTTCAGACTGTGGTATAAATGTACTACACAACACTATAAGTAACTTATATCTATACTAATATATAAAGCTGAAGAGTTTGTTTGTTTGTTTGTTTGAACGCGCTAATCTCGGGATCTACTGGTTCGAATTGAAAAATTCTTAAAATTGCTATTACTTTTTTATTTATCACCCGATTGACATGAATTAAACACTAAATGTTAAGTGAAGCTACCACAATATACCGTTGAAAACCCCATCAAGATAGGATAAGCCGTTTCTGAGATTAGCGTGCACAAACAAACAGACAAACAGACAAAATTTTCAAA
>JADANM010006310.1:374213-396470 GCA_026213755.1 Eurema hecabe | reverse complement strand
AGTACAAGCGCAGCGCACCCGTGGTGGTAAACCACGAGAGGACATTTAATTGTTCAGTGAAGACCCCGCCCAGAGCGCGGCGGCGTTGTCAATCGTGAGTTGTTGTTGGCGGAAAATTTATTGAACCATGTATCCGAAATACTAAACATATGGTCATTATCGCCGGCCCATAATTTACGGAATGTGTGTGGATGTAATAAACCTATGATCGTGTTAAAGTGATAAGTAGTGCATAGGCACATTACTCTCGCCATGTAAGTTTTGCAATTTTACATTATTTTATTTTTTTTAGCTTGGTAAAAATTTTATTTATTTTTTCATAGCGAAAGCAAAATAAGGACCTGTTACTTGTACATAGTAAGAGGTTTTCGGGCCCGACACTTTATTTGTTACATACTGTATGTAAGAGCTAATTAGTAACAGATATTGTTGAAAGAGCCAGTTTTTCACTACACACTACTACATTGAATTTTGTAAGGTGTATCATGGGGATTATTTTTTATACCACTAAACCAAGCGGTCGTAATTACTATAAGTAGAATCAAAAGCTTTAACTTTTTATACTAAAGTATTGTTAAAAAAGGGTATAAAAACACATAAATAATCTTAAAACATTTATTTCTTAACCGAAGGTTTCAAATTTTTCTTTTTCCTCTTAATATTATTCTTCTTAACCGCACCAGTCTTTTTCAAACTCTTATCATTCTTGCTTTTTCTTACTTCCTTCTGATTTTTTCTCTTCTCGGGATTTCCTTCGACTTTTCTTAATTTCTTATTTTTACTATTTTTGATCACGTCTGTGTCTTTTGATTTACTTTTGTTGTTGGCTTCTTCTTCGAGTTTTCGTCTGAAATAATATATTTTTTTACTAATAGTATTAACGAAAATCGTGAATTGTCTGTTAGAGTGAATTTTTAGTTAAATATTCTCCTTTGAATTATAAAAAGACGTAAAATTTTCAACTTTATGCAATATATATACATATAATGTTTTTTCAATGTGCTATTTTATGTAAATATTAAAGAGTTAAAATATGAGAGTGAATATTTTACATAGACTTTGTTGATTTTGAATAAAAAAAAATAGTTGGATTCTCGAATTTTACACTTTTAAAACAACATTTTAATATAAAAATATCATCATATGTTGACGTGAAAACTTATTCTTTTTTATATGTGTGTGTACATACTTGCTCGGTTTCTCCAGAATGGTGGATATTTTGTCTCTGTGCGGTGCTTTTTTCAACAAATTTTTCCTTTTGTTGGGATCTTGTTTTAATTTCAGCATGTAGTCGGGGACATCGCAACCTGACTGCTTCATCACTGCCGCTATGCTAAATAAAAAATAAAAAAAACACTTAATGGATGAACATAAAGAAAAGAACTATTATATAAATATTTAGATACACCGAGAAGCTTACACAATAGATATATACAGGTAAAATTACATTTAAACTCCTTATATCAACATGTACTGCTCTTAATTGTGTATACAACTTTGACCAAATAGAAATCCACAAGGTTAACAGAAAATATAAAAATAATAAAATCGTATATAAAAAGACAGAACAAATAGAAGATAGAAAACTGCATAAAATTATGTGTTTAGCCTACTACCAAACATTTTTTTAAACTACAAAAACACGGAATACCATTTTGCTAATAGGCGGCCTTCTCGCTAGAAAGCGACATTTTCTTGGCAACCAAAATTATACACTATAAGAACGGTTATTAAATAAAGTAGATAATTAATATTAAATATTTTTTGTCCTAAAAACATATTTGATCATTGTAAAAACTCCACCATAAAAGTAAAAATAAATATTACAGGACACTTAGTTTAACACAACGCCATCTAGTCACGCGCTGAGTAAACCTTTTGTATTGTATGTTTGTAAGTGAATTTTAACACCAACATATAATAACAATTTTATCTAATCATTTTTATATAGATTCGTAAGCACTTACTAGACTTATAACTTATTTAGCTGTTGCCCGCGACTCCGTCCGCATGGACTTTCATATAAACTTTGACCCCCTCTTTTAACCCTTTTTTCCAGTTAAAAAGTAGCCTATGTGTTATCTTAGGCTCAAGACCATCTGTGTACCAAATTTCATTACAATCGGTTCAGCGGTTTGGCCGTGAAAGCGTTAAATTATAAAAAGTTTCAATCCCTCGTCGTAACCTTTTGGGGGTTGATTAAAAAAAAGTAGAGATAAGAAACTATATTCTTTCCCGGGCTTTAGACTATCCGTGTAGCAAATTTCATTCTAATCGGTTCAGTAGTTTTAGCGTGATGGAAAAACAGACAAACAGAGTTACTTGAATTGCATTTATAATACAAATTAGTATGGATACTAGATTACGGTTTTTACAAAAAATAAATACAAATACATGTTTGAGTGTACAGCATTATTATGGGAAATTTAATAACTTTTTTATATACAAGTACTGAGCTAAGAACACTCTCGACACCTTTCAAACTAAAAAAAAAACGCATTAAAATCGGATCATCCGTTTGGAACCTAGCTCAGGTTGCTTCAGACAGACACACGTCAAACTTATAAAACCCGCTCGTCCTTACGTCGGGGGTTAAGTAAAAAGGGGATATTTACCTCCTCAAATTAACAACATCATCTTGTGTAAAGAATGTGATAGCTCTCCCGGTCTGCCCCGCGCGCCCCGCCCTCCCCCCCCTGTAAATATTTATTAAACAAATATTCAATAAAAATAAAAAAAATAATTTTAAAGGTCCTTTTATTATCATTTTTGTTCACGCTGGTATACTATTGTATGTGCATAGACGTATAACACATAGACCGATAGTCCTTTCATAATTGGTCCATCGTAATTCGTAAGTGAAGCCAAAACAAAAAGACACATATACTTAATATGTGTAAAAACGATCCCACCGATAATGTTGCTGCTACAAAAAAGTTACTCTATAAATATGGAAAAATTTAAATCTACGAAAAACGTACGAGTTTTGATGCGTTGCAATGCAGCGAAGACTTCTCTAAGTAGACAAATTTGTCTACTTTTAAATGGCTTCACTTTAAGAGCATGTATACTGCTCTAAGTGTTATTATTCTATGTGTATGTGTATATTTTTCATCAATGTGTTTCAACTTAATATTTTATAAATAATTAGCCTTGGCATGTTTTCTTTTGCAATAAGGCCCTATTGAAAAAAATATGCATAGTACGCGTCACGAATCTTTAGCGCAAAACGAAACCTGCGCAGAAGTCAAAAATAAGGTATCGAGGGGACGGCGCGTGACCGTCGGGTGCGCGAGCGCGATTGATTGGTTGTCCATTCAAGTACGAGCGCGATTCTTCCGATGCGCAGCTATTCTCGTCCAGCGCTAAACATAAATGACGCGTACTATACACAGTTGTAAAAGAGCGTATTTAATTTTTTGTTTTTTTTAATTTTTTCAATAACCAACCTGTGTATATAAGCGATGGCGGAGGGCGGGAAGTCGTAGTTGATGACGAGGTTGACGCCGCGGAAGTCGATCCCGCGCCCCATCAGCTCCGTGCAGATCAGCACCCAGATGCGCCCCACGCGGAAACTGCGCACTACGTTATCTCGCTGAAAGTGGCATTTTATTATTTTGAATAAAAAAAGAAAAAAACAACTCTTTCTGATCGTAAAATACAATGAAAATCTTATTAACATTAAACAAATTTCTGGTGTATTTTCGAAAAAAATTAAAATTGTAACTTTTTTTAAATAGCAACATTTACGTCAAAATAAATAGAACGTTAAAACGAATTCGTCTTGTAGTAAATATTTGTTATTATACACCCGAATATTTATATAAACATGAGTACTGCTCAAATCAAAATAATAAGTGGTCATACATACATAATTTACGAAGTAGGAGATTTACAAATGTATTCGTCCAATGTGGTGTTTGAACATATTTAGTACTATTAGCTGCATGTAATTGTGTGTGAATGTGGGTGTGTATGGTTACCTGCGCCTGCGTCCTATCAGCGTGGATGACATCCACATTGATGCCGTCATAGATCAACTCCTTGAACAGCTGCTTCGCGCGGTCCTTGCTTTGGACGAACACTACGACATACATACATACAACATACATACATCATAAATATTATCTATCTAGCCATAATGGCTAGATAACCCGGTTACAAAATGTTCTGCAAATTGTGGTCAAAAATTCATTCATTTCTCAGAAACACAAAGATCACACTTTCTCTTAAACTAACCATAATTTCAAAATTTTAAAATAACTTCAACCATTTCTATACCTATTTAAACACAAATACACTATGTATTATATAATTTTTTTTTGAATATTTTGCCAAATTTAAAGAATTTAAATTTCAATAACGATACTAATAAAACACGTTCATTTTGTATATTAACCTCAGTGACAACTGTCTTTAATTGTCAAATATACAAAGAACATAATGTCCATACAACCAATCAATGATTACACTTGTATTGTACGCGTCATTTATGTTTAGCGCTGGACGAGAATAGCTGCGCATCGCTAGAATCGCGCTCGTAATTGACGTATTGGTGCGAGAAAGACAACACGACTGGGGAACCAATCAACGCTCCCACACCCGACGATCACGCGCCCCGCGCGCCGCACCGCTACCTCGATATCTTATTTTTGACTTCTGCGCAGGTTTCGTTCAGCGCTAAAGATTCGTAACGCGTACTATACCACTACTAGATGGCACCATAAGTATGTTTCATTTGATGTATTATAATTTCAACAGATACAAAATATTCAGGGGATATTAATTCAGGGGAGGAGGGGTTGTCACCTAAAACGGGTGGTTTGAGCCCCTTCTGCACGAGCTGCCGGAACGCGACCAGCTTGCCGCTCTCGTTGCCGCAGAACAGCAACTCTTGTTCTACCGTACTCGCTGCTGCGTTTCTACTCAAAATAATAGCTAGATTTATTTTTACCTGATTAATATTATCATTAAAACTGTTATACATATAATTAATAAATAATAATAATAAATATTTTCAGGACACTTATACACAGCGCCATCTAGAACCAAGCTAAGCGGAAGCTTGTGTTATGGCAAGTAGATAACGGAATAAATTAGACAAACATACTTTTCTTTTGTAAATACATACATAGAATACATAGTAACACCCAGACCCCAGAAAAATACAAATGTAAATTACAAATATATTTTTCTCGTGTGGGGATCGAACCCACGGCCCTTCGTGCAGAAAGCAGTTATGCTACCACTGCGCCAAGCGGGCGTCTTATTATACAAAAATATTTTGTATGAAACTTCGTTTCGTTGACACATGCCAATTTTTTTTATTCTACAATAACCCTTAAATAAATAAACATTTAACTTCCCAAACAAACTCACCTAGCCCCCACGGTGAGTGTAACCAGCCCCCTCATGTTCCCGCTGGCCCACTTGGCCAAACGCGGCGTATGCGTCGCCGAGCACAGCACGCGGCGTGCGCGCGCGCAGCTCCCCGATATCACCCCCAACTGCTCCCGAAAAGATCCCTCCCCTTCCTCCCCTTCGAATAGCTTATCTGCTTCGTCTACTATGAGCCATTCTACCCTGGAGGATGGTGTAATGTTTTTTTTGTTAACTTAAAAAGGGCTTTATCTTAGAGAAAATCATTTCAATTTAAAAGGGGTTTTCTAAAAGCTAAAAATTACATAAAATAATTACAACATAGGTATATAGTATGAAATAAAGTCCCTTTTTTCTCTGTCCCTTTGTTTGCTTAAATGTTTTAAACTACGGAAACGATTTTCATGCGTTTTTTATTGATAGAGTGATTCAAGAAGTAGCGGCTATATTAATAAATGAATTTACATTAACTCTTTAATTAATAATCCGTCAAATAATTTAATATACAAATATTGACGATGGGGCTGACCTGGCTCTAAGGCCAAAAGCCCTAAAAATCAAAGAATAACAAAATACACAAACATGTAATATCTCAAGAAAAATATATTGAATTAAAATTAATAGAGACAAAAGGATAAACAAATAATAATAATAAATATTTTCAGGACATTTATACACAGCGCCATCTAGTTCCAAGCTAAGCAGAAGCTTGTTTTATGGCAACTAGATAACGGAATAAATTACATATACATACTTTAATTTTGTAAATACATACATACAATACATAGCAACACCCAGACCCCAGAAAAATACATATCTTAGTTATAACTTAATATCCACTGACTGATTTTTATAAATTCGCATGTGCAAATACAATAATAATTGGTAATTATAACTTATTTAAAACCATTAATAAACCTTATCTAAATGCATTTAAAATACACTTACTTGTCCAAACTAATTCCGCAGTTCTCTTGAGCCAGCATATAACACAGTCGATTTGGAGTGCTTATAACAATATCTGAAATATGGACACATACATTTTAGTCAAGTTAAGCAACAAATTGACTAAAATCGTAGGCGATATTATTATTTAAATATAGGATCCAGTTTTTTTTTTCTGTTCTTCAAATAGAGCTTTAAAATGCTTCTAATTTCATTTTTTTTTAATTAAAGTGTTTCAATAGGAATGTTAACATGTATAATATGTGTTTAATTTATAAAGCTTTCATTATTTTTAAGATGTATTCTGCTATTTGGGGCGGGGGGAGAAGTCCAACGATCCTAAACTCGCGTGGACTTTCATATAAAATTTGACACCGCCCTTCCACTCTTATAACCCTTTTTTCCAGTTAAAAAGGAGCCTATGTTTTATCACAGGCTCTAGAACATCTGCGTACCAAATTTCATTACAATCGGTTCAGCTGTTTGGCCCTTAAAGCTTAAAATTATAAAAAGTTTCAACCCCTCTTCCCCTCTTAAACCTTTTTTTTTCAGTTAAAAGCCTATGTCCTACCCCAGACTCTAAGCTATTTTTGTACCAAATTTCGATCTAATCGGTTCAGTAGTTTTATCGTGATGGAAAGACAGACAGACAGAGTTATTTTCGCATTCATAATATTAGTATGTATAGATATACATATTTAACTAATCACTTACCACTCTTTCTAATAGTAGCTTCTCTTTCCTTAACCTTACTCAGTTTGATACTCTTCACAACGCAACACTTGAGGGTAGTAGACGCTGATAGTCTCAAAGCTTCCCGGTATATCTGATGGGCTAGCTCCCTGGTGGGGCATAATACTAGGGCCCTGGGGCCTCCGGTTGGGGCCCCAAGCATGTGCAAGAGGGGCACGATGAAGGCTGCCGTTTTGCCTGACCCAGTGGGCGCTGTTGCTACTATTTGACGTTTCTGGAATGGAATATTTTATTTATTATTTTATCTAGCTATCGAAACTACTTTCTTTCTTATAATCTTTTGCATTTATAATACTATAGTAGAGATTAAACAAAGGATTAAGATATTTCTTCAAGTTCCCACAAAACAAACGCTGTGTTCAAATAAGCACCCTAATCTGATCACTATTGTTAATGCTTAGTGTGGGACTAGACATATAGATTAATACATAGTAACATCACATTAAAGTAAAATAATATGTGACTAGCCCGTGCCCACTTCGTTGGACATAATGTTAATAATCCTTTTCGGTTCTTTATATAGCCTTTGACACTCAGCAATAATGTGGCTTTTTAGTGGTGAAAGAATTTTTAAAATCTGTTCCGTAGATCCCGAGATTACCTCTTACAATTTAACAAAACAAACACACAAACTTTACTTTTTTATAACATTAGTATAGATGACACATAAACCATAAAAAATCACTGACGTTTTTCATGCGGTTTTGTGAGTGCATAGTTTTAAAGATTCAAACATACAAAGGGACAAAACGGAAGCAATTTTATTTTATTTTGTGTCATAATGATGTAATCAACTATCTCAAGTGCATATTGGATCGCCAAAAACAGAGATACATGAATATCTGGAGATAGTAAAAAAAGAAATTAGAAACTATAGAAAAAAATAGAAGGAAAGGCTAAAAAACCACCAGGAGAGGACAAGAGACGCCTGAAAAGATGGCACATAAACAATTTAGATCAGAGGATATAGCCATGGCATCGTGTGACAAGGGGTACTTTATGGATGGCCCCATATAGCAATGGCGTTCCGCTACGAAACAAGTATTACAATGAAAAGATCTGATAATCGTTACCAACCGATGGCAGAGTTTAATGGAAAAAAAATTTGTAAGCTTACCTCCAACATACATGGTAACACCTGTCTCTGTATAGGCGTGGGTTCGGTATAACCACATTGTTTTATCGTGTCTACGAGTGCCGGATCCACTTTATAACGTGTCACCAAGTCGTCAAAGTCCTTCAACGCTGCTGGTATATGCCTGCCTACTGCTTTGATACCATGCTCATTGCGGAAACGGTTTTGCTGTAATAATAAGGAAAAAAAAAATTATTATAATTAAATCTAATGTTTATCTTTTATTAAAATACCTCAGCTTATTGTTACAATTTTATTTTGTATTTTTTGTTACAATTATTGAGATGTGAAGAGAATAAGTAAAAATCTTGTGACATTTCTGTTTTGGAAATAGACCTTCCTGTTTCAATTTTATATTATCTTACTTTATTATACGATGAGTATAATTATATTTCATTCTCATCAGTAATTTATTTATTTTTGTTTTGTTTTAGGAATCACAGATAGTCCTCTCTGCAGAGCTTGCATGAGAAGATGAAACAGCGGCACATGTACTTCTACACAGCCCTGCAACTGCCACATCCGGGGCTAAGTACTTAAAAATACAGATACACTCCGGGAAATCACCAGCAGTGTTAATAAACTGCTGGCGTTCTTCAATAACCTGAGGTAGATCGAATGAGATCCCCACCCACACGCAATAACCGTGCCTTGACGTGGAATTGCCCGTGGATATAGGCCCGTGCCACCATACTGTACCATCATCAGTAAATTATAAAGAGAATAAGGTAATAACTACAAACCAACTAAGTAATAAGTGAGACTTTTAAGCACAGTAACCATCTAACGACGTTAATAAATACCTCTTCTTGTTCGAGTTTCTTTTGTAATTCTTCTGGAGACAATTTAGATTTCTTCTTTTTCTCTTTCTTGCGAACTGATACGCCTTCAATGATTTGTAACTGATCTTCCGATCCTGATTCATTGTCTTTATTGTCTAACTCTTCACTAGAATCTATAAGAGGAACATTTCTTTTCTAGAATAGTACTTAAGATAGTTCACAATGTGTTTTTTATGTTCTCGTGTAAATGTGTTTGCGAGTGTATAACTATTATTACATAGTATAAAACAAAGTTGATTTCTCTGTCCCCATATGTGCTTAAATCTTTTAAAGTAGGCAACCGATTCTCATGCAGCTTATTTTAAATAGGTACAGTGATTCAAGGGGAAAATTTATATGTTTAATACATGCATACTATACTGACTTTCAGTATGTCACTAGTATTAGACAAACCAATTGTAGCGGTATAAACAACAGATAACACCAAAATGATTAAAGATTTTATAAGATGTGCTGTAGAATATTTATAAAATTATTACCCTCCAAGTTATTTATATTTTTTTCGTCATTTTCCAAATCTGAATCACTTGCTACATCTTCTGTTTCTTCACACTTTATCTGTGATTCCTTTTTCAGTATTGGTTTCACATCTTGATCCTGTAATTGTGTTATGAATAATAATTTAAATATTTCTTAAATTATAGGGGTTGATCAAGGCACAATAATTCGCACACACATGATAAAGCTTTTTCAATAGTTAGAAATGCAAATTTCTTTCGCTTTAAACGTTTATTAGCTGTAAGTAAAGGGTGTCTGATATGGGTGTTTTTAAGTAGTTTATAATATTATTAAAGTCTAATATAAGCCACTACAAATACATACAAGTAAAAATTTTTTAAAAGTGAATGGTATGAATCAGGAGTCAATATTTATTAATAACGTTAGAAATTAAAGTTAGTAAAAATTATAAAACACGAAAATAAACAAAAGTTAGTAGTTTTAAAAGAAAAGCAATAGAAAATAACATATGCAAAGGTTATGTTTTTTACCTGATTGTTTATTCCTAATACGCGTCTTTTAAATGTCAACCCCTTTGTCAATTTCTTGAAAATATCGTATGCATCCATTTTTATATAAAAAATAAAACACTTAAACGATAATTTATTTAATTTTCCCGGATATTATACACATGCTAATGTTTACAAATTTCTGACATCGCTTTTTGATTTTTGACAGTTGACTTAAGTTTGACATTGACGTATTTTTGAAATAGATTATGTATACTTTCAGAATAAATTAGAAACAGACTATTCGAGGAACCACACATATTATGTGTTGTGATATGAGTGTTTGCAACTTGCAGGTCCTAGTTTTATAATGACAGAGCATAATGTGACATTTCAATCAATGTCAAATTGAAGAAAAACATTTTTTTATATTCTGGCACTGCACATGTAATTACACACACCCAGCAACACTACTATATGAATACAAGCAACATACTATGAATGATGAAAGATTTAGTTAAAATATTCAATGTTAAGCATTATTCCACATAATGCGGGATAATTTTGTAATTGAAAAACTTGGTGTGTTAATAACAATCTTATTAAAGCTATGTACGTTTTTTTAACTATTAACGAAAAAACAAGCTTAATATCTATTTTAGCTTAGTAGCTAGTATCTCTTTCTTAATATAAAAATAAAGAAACTTATGTTCTATTGCACAAAATGTAGCAAATGTAAGATAGAATGCTTTTGAACTTTACATAACTAGGCAATAAATTATTTTATATGTTGGAATGCGTTATTTTAAAACATTATTTTTAAAGAGTGCTTATAATTCCTAAAAGTAATTTCCAATCGGACTCTTATTTAAAGGGATTGTTAAAGGAAAATAAAATACTCATTTCAATGGAATCACTGCGAGTTTATTTAATTTTTATACCTTTATTACATCCAACTGTTTGTCCCATTATAATAATAATTGTAAATACAGTTTTCGTATGAAACATAAAGGACCGCTATAAACAACTCAATTCTTTTTAAAATATCAGATTCAAAGATACTTAGAGTACTAATTCATCCTTTTGATATGTTCCTACTTCGCAACCCGAGTTGATTCCTTTATCACAAATATCAACAACATCAAAACAAGTAAAGACACCACCATTCTAACACCACTAAAATTATAAGTTAATTATAAATTAAATTACATAAGCTTGAGCAAATTTGGACTTGATTATAAACAGTTTTCATTTTTGAACGAAAATTATATACTCGACTCTTCTTGATTTACAAAATGGCAACACTCGCTATTAGTTTTGGTGGGAACTGGGAAATCGTCTGACGCGTAAAGTTTCGCAAAATTCAGACTTAAAAGTGAAACAATATAAGAACATAAACAAAGTTATGGATATTTCGTAAGTAATTATATAGTTAATTATTTGTTGTAATCAAAGTCCAATGTTCCTTATAATTTTAGTGGCATTAAAAAGCAATACAGTCGAATTTCATACAATCTACAACAATAGTACTTTAAGTGTCTTCACTGAAGATGTCCTTACAATAAATCGTGAGGACTAATTCCTAGAGCCGTTAGCACGGTCCTATTTTACCTTACCGATCCGTACACAATACTATGAAACATTTTTACACCCCCGACATTCCGAACATCAATGTATAACAAAACATTCTAACTAAACGTAGTAAAACATATCTTTCAACGATGGCAAAGTATTAGACATCGTTGCTACTGCGTCAGACCGGCGGATTTGCCGAAAATCTTGGATATTAGTGTTCATTTAATACCGGATTGCTGATGTAAGGTAAGATTTTCGGTTTGTTTTACCGCCATTAACAAAATATCAGGTTAAAATGTCATTCTCAGTATTGCTAGATCCAATATAAGATGTACGCCTTCGTGTTTGACCGGCTGTAAGCTTGCCGATTCGGTAAATCTTCCAGACCGGCGCAGTAGCATCGACGACTAAAGTCAACACAATTATATGAGGCAAAAACGGCCGAAAATGTCACTTACGCTCGACTTTATATAATAAATTAATAATTATGTCCACGAATCGAGGGTATGTACCACTTATGACAAATAAAAAATGAAAAAGAAAAATAAAATAATAATATTATAGTACTAATACGCAGATCGTGCATTAATTATTAACTTAAACTAGAGGTGTCAGCAAAAAAATGGTGCGGTTAAATTAGAATTGCCACTCATTTAACATTCACATATAAACTGCTTTCATAAAAAAATATTTCTGTATTATATAATGTTATTGAAGCATAACAATCGGCAATGGCGCGATTTTACCAAAAACAATAATAGAACATGTATAAAGTACATAACGTAAAAAGATATTTATATCACTATGGCGAAAAATTAATTTGTGAAACCGTTATAGCTGAGTACAGTACGAGAAATACCTTTATTATTATTTTAATGTTTTACCCGAAACCTGGTTTTAGTAAAATGATATTTTTAATAAATTATTAGTAAATTATTTGATAAATGACGTTTCCAATTCCAGTACTGCAAGCTACATCGGTCCGCCATTTTACTCGTAATCATATTTGGCATTTGAAATGTGCTACACGTTTGAAGTAAAATCGGCCCACTGCCTCAGTTTCTGTAGATAAAAGTTAAATCTAGCAATAAATCGTATGTCGATATTGGGTATATAGTAAATACTTTATATAATTACTTGAGACGGGTTCAACGTTAGCTCGATCAGGACCGCCCGGCTAAATATGTATAGTACATGTTAATAAATTAATTCTTATTTTTACAAGACGTAAGTGCACTTTGAGTTACGGAACTATTATTTATGTAACTAGTCAATCGAGCAGATTATCAATGTATCGTATGGTAACACCGAGGCCTTGATGGGGAGAGAATGGGGAGAAGCGATGGTAAGGTTTTGTTTTTTTTTTTTCATTCCGTTAAATACAGATAAAATATTTTCACTAGCCATTTAAGGTTCTGTATTCGACAGAATGTTACGTTAGGCCATCAAAACGATACAAATATTGAAACTAACTGTGTATATATAACAAAAATAATCAACAGTCAACGGAGTATGATATTTCAACGATAAGTATAAAGATTACGTATCATATAGAATAATCTGCTAGTTTATAATTATTGAGGTACTGTGGCTGATTCGGAACTATTGCTATGTATTTATAATAATTACAATATAGTGGAAGATACTGTAAATATTAAAGCTATGGACCTAAGAATACAACGACGCGTATAATGTATGTATATAGGTTATTTAAGGACAGGCGATAGAAATTCCAACGACTTATAAATTGTTATCAAAAACAATAACGGGTCGGCTGTAAGTAAAGTTATTAGAGAAATAAGAATCAACTATATTAAGTATAAATGTAAAATGATACGAGAACAATGAATTAAACTCGGATAAGTCGGTGCGATTTTTATCCTATATAATATGTATTAATAGTCGATTTATTCTTAACGGATATAGCGTCCCTGATCGAGCATAAAAGTTATTTAAAATAATTATCTATTGCGTACCGGTTGGCTGCGGTTTAATTCGTAACTGCACTCAACAGCGTCTCAAATTTGAGCGCGACTCAAATCAACTGACAGCTTGCAATAAGAATCCGACAGAACTCAATTTGAGATGTGCTTACATTTGAGTTTTTGGCAGTAAAAGTTGCGAATTAAACCGTCGCCGAATAAACTATTGCATTTTTAAATATGGTTGTGGATAACAAAATAATGTGTGTATGGGAAAATCTATGTAACATATGTTAAATTTTTACAATATCTATAATTATTGTATCATAAATATAAATGATCACGTGTTATTGAATTATCCTGTAAACTTAAAGCGAGTCTCCCGTTTGATCTGCACTGGAAAACTGAACGTCGACGCTTCTCATCCCATGAACTGTTAAGCTCATTTGGATGAAATACTTTCGCTCGACCGTGCCTGAGCCTTGAATATTCGTTGCAGATACCCACATCTCACAATTTTATGCGTCTCCAAATTTAAAGTTAAAAAACAGAGCTAAAATACAAACCCTAAATGCAGGCATATTTCTAAGTCGATGGAGACGGATAAAATGTTGCCATCGCAAATTATTTGATTCGTAAAAAACTTACAATACGACGTATACCGGCCGAATCAAATAATCGAAACGGGAGACGCATTCCAACTATGTATATTATTTATATTTTACGTTAAGCGACACATTCTCTCTATAATACTTAATATTATTGGAGGTAATACTTATAATAGAAGCAAAGACGTTTGTGAAGTTTTGTGAGCTTGTAAAAATTCATTAAAAATCTTCAATATTAAATACACAATTATATATTAAGATTTACGGTTCAAAAATAAAAATTTAAAACGTGTTGGCAGTTAGGTATGCAAAAGTTTATAAAATACTGTCGAAGACGGCGCGGGCGCATTTTGTTTAGAAATATTCGTTTGTCGGTTTAATACTATGGGCGGTGGCGTCGGGCCCCGATGAGCTGAGCGCCTCCGTGGCTATGGCTTATTTCTAAAACTCATACAAATACGTAGAATATATTAAAGCTAGGAATCGCCCAGCGCATCGGGGCCGCTGACGGCGCACGCGCTGCCCCTGCGCCGTCGTAATAAAAAGTATATAGTAATATGTTATTTACTTAGGCTATTGCTATAGTTGTACTGTCTGAAGGCATTCCGTTGCTGATATTGTGCATTACCTATATTAGTAACACAGTCGGTTCATTAAACGTATCTCATATTAACTTAAATATAAATAAAGTGGCAGAAAAAGCAAAAGTAAAAATTCAATTAAATCGAGACGACGTAATAATAAAACTTCTCTCACTTATCATCTTACATAAAAAATGCATTGTTTTGGTATAAATTGCAAATAATAACTTGAGGTGACGCTGTTCGATTCGATTTGTTTCGTTTGCTAAACAATTTGGAGCTGCGTTACGTGCTATTTACAGTCTACACTTTGCCGACACATAACCAAAACTTAACGATTACCTAAGGCCTAACAACCAACTCGACTCCGATGATGTAATGCAGCTGATAACTGAGATCAAATAATTTAGACGAGAAATTTGGTATCGCACACGATATTGGCGATCGTCCCGCTCCGACAAGCGTTCAACAACAAAGCTAAAACAGCCGACCTTCCCAAATAATTGCACAGCGAAAACGATTAACTCAAACACTAAAAAGACTACGTCACTATCAATAAATCCATTAGTAGAATATATAAAAATCCTTTCCATTAATGATTTTATCTAAACACTATTTAGTTAATAATATCACGAGGCTTGATTCCTGAACGCCACGAAACTTTATATGTATTCTAACTTATAACATATTTACAATTCAAACTACCCGCTTGCTTTACTAAGCTCCCTAAATGATGCTATGATGATGCATTTCCGAACTGCTGTCTTCCTTCTATCGGATGTAACCAGTAACGTGAAATAAAGATTAATAAAAAACAAAATATCTGAGGTATTACGAAAATGGAGGTACGATCGGGTTACCGTTTCCAACGAGCTAACGTCTCGAAGCGAGAGTCGCCCGATATATCTACGTATGTATGCTAAACGACATACGCACTAATAACATTCTAAACCAAATAAAGTTTATAAATTTATATCACAAAGAACATGTAACATTCCGAAAAAGAAAATATACAAAAAAATCTTAAATTATACGAAATATTAAACAATAAAATTTAAAAGAAATGTATTATCTGATCGCTTAACGGTGTAATTCTAACTGCATTGAACTAGTTGGCATTTTCCATTGCATTCTCGGGCGAGGGGTTTTTGAAACCCACCCACGTCTGATATGATAATTTCGTTTAGATTTCTTTTGAGATATGGCACAAACTTTTCGTCGTTTTCAGAATGTTATTCTAAAAGAAATAAATGCATGTCGGCAAAATATCCCCCATTTAATTTTTCTTTGGCTTTGTGAATTATCACTGTTTTAAATACTTTAATTCCTGCGCTATTTATACTTGTATAGATATCTGTTACGTGTGATATGTTATTTGTTTGATTAGTTCCATACGATATTTAGATGAATTCGTCAGTTTAGACCCTGATTAGATATGTATGCGCGTCTCGTATGTTCAGACGAATGCAATTTCCTACGATATAAGTAAATAAAATATTTTTTACATTCCATCTCATGGTCGACCCTAAGACTTTAATTTTGAGAATATAATAGTAATAATTAATATTAATAATAATCTAATAAATTTTCATTAACGAGACGTCCGCTAAGTTGGTCGACATTTAAATAAGAAACCGCTATACTCATAGAGAGAAATCCGAAAATGGATACGTATTAAATATAATTATGTTAATGAATACCTAATATCTAAGTCAATTTTTACAGAAGAAAACGTTCAATTTTGTCGCACGATTTCAAACCGTGCATACGTATACGATCGAGCAGGCTCGCGCGAGGTCGTCCTCGGCGCCGAGCTCGGGACCGATCGAGGACCTTCCTTGGGCCTGCGCCAGTCGCCTGCCGGGCTCGCCCAGGAGCGGCCTGCAGGCTCCCTGCAGCCCGCTCAGTGCCAGTAGGCGGCGGCAGTCCTGGCTGCTACGGCTATCACCCTGTAGTAAACGCTGACAGCGGCGCGGCCGCCGTCCCAAACGTCATTTCGTTCGTCGACACTTCCCACCTCCCATGTCAGTTCGGAAATTCGTCTCAAATGTTTAATGGCATGAAGACGAACGAAGGCACGGCTACTTGTACGCTGCTCATGATACCCGCTCGAGCCAAACGGAATACGAATATTGTTCAATAGACGTCGACACTTTTGTACTTTCGAAGATTCTAAGAAGTCTTTAAATTTTATTTAACAACATTATTATTTTTTTTTTACTTTTTTTTCTCTTTATCAATAATTTTGGATATTATCTTCTAAATAATTTTTATTTAAATTTAGATTTGGCGATCCGAAAAAGTCTCTTTAAAAAATATTTTCTTTGTTATTAATTTACTGTTAAAAATTTGTACGTTCCGTTTTGTACAGTTACCGAATCTAATTTGACACTAGACATTTATTTATCGAAAATTGATTTTATAAAATGTTATATCCTCTTTAGAATATAGTTGGCATCGATTTGGCAGTACTAGAAAATATTAATACTTTAGTATTGCTCTGAATTACATTGTCATATTGAACACTGAATGTTAACCTCGCGGAGGCCGCGGGGCGCGAGGCGACACCGTCGCGTAAATACTGTTCACATTTAAACCTAACGTCAATATTTTACTACCCTTATAATACACAATTAAAGATAAAACAAATGCGGCAGAGTTCTGCGTTTTGGCATCGTCCGTATTGCGAGCGCGGCTAGCGGGCGTGCGCAGGCGCGGGGCTGGCGGGTGCGGGGGGCGCGGGGCGCGGTCAGTGCAGGCCCGGCAGCTGCGGCGCGCGGTCGGCGCCCAGGTCGAACAGGTGGTGCGGCGCCGGCGCCAGCGCGCTGTGCAGCGCCGACGTCTTCAGCAGCCGCTTGAGCATGCCGCTCGAGCCCCGGTGCTGGAGACTCTTGTGCGTCGTCAGCGAGTTCTTGGTCCTGTACCTCCGGTGGCAGAACTCGCACACGTACAGCGTGTCCGACTGCTCGTGCTTGTCTTGGAAGTGTCGTTTCAGGGAATAGTAACAAGAGAATGTCCTGCGGCAGTAGGGACACTCCTGCGGCTCGTTGATCCCGCCGGCGGTGGGCGGGGGCATACGGAGGGGCGGTACAGCTGCAACGTGAAACACGCCGTGTGATGAACGGTGGCCTACTGCCCGAAGAGTGGGAACTTTGCGGCATATCCACTTGAAAAATGTCGAAGAATATTCTACAGAACCAAACTGAGCAAGTTTGATTACCGAGAACAGTGATGATTACTGAATAATGCTACGAAAATAAACAACCTTAAACAGTAAACGTGTATTCTTATAAACTTATTTTCGTAGCA
Organism: Eurema hecabe; assembly: GCA_026213755.1. Classification (NCBI taxonomy): domain Eukaryota; kingdom Metazoa; phylum Arthropoda; class Insecta; order Lepidoptera; family Pieridae; genus Terias; species Terias hecabe. The sequence goes on along the minus strand of JADANM010006310.1, from coordinate 378,474 downwards.
TCATTCTGTGAAATCTGCAGAAAGTAATTTTAGTTGTTCCTACACATGAAGATGTAAATTGCCGAAAAGTTCCCGCTCAAGTGTGACGAAGTCCCCGATCAGTTAGGTTCCTTTTACAGAAAATTAGATTTAGAGCCTTTAAGCTTCGTAAATATATAGCATGTACAATAGAAGTAATCATTCTAATAATATGCACTGTACACATTGACTAACTACACAGTAATCACGAGGTTTGATATTGAAAATTTTAGGATAACTCTCTCAACCACAATGACACATCACGAAATAACAAAAATGATAGAAGCATGCTCCAAGCAACACAACAACGTCAAAACTGCGAAACCCGATGGGAGAGGGGCCTTGGGGGGCTTAACGTAGAAAAAAAAAGTAAAAAAACAAAAAAAAATAAGGAACAAACTCAAGAAAGAACCTTAACCTATCTCGTCTATGATTCGTGTGGCATTGGCTTGCCTATAAAGTGGGTCTAACCTTGGGTGTCGTATAGCATAGCTGTGTGCTGGTTGGCTTGGTTTTCCTTGCTCGCTGAGCTCTGCCGCACGCCGCGCCAACTCCGTCCGAGTAGTCACTAAAAAAATCGGCTCGGGTCCTCTCCCGGCCTCGACTTGTGGTAGGTATATATGTGGGTCATCAGCGAGTTGCGCGAGCAGTAGACCCTCTCGCAAATCGTGCAGCGGTACTCCTCCTGCCTCTCGGCATGCTTATCCGCTATGTGCCGTTTCAGAGATGCCTTCGAGCATAACACCTTTGTGCATTGCAAACAGGCGAATAATTTTTTACCTGCAAACAAATCGGAAAAAACAAAAAAATATGGGGTTGCTCCCCGCTCGCGATAAATAAAATAATATGATTATCGCCTAGCTGACTTGGAACTCAATCGAAAAATAAAAAGTGAAATAAAGTGTTTTAAAAATATGAATAAAATAAATTGAAGTAAAGGAAACGAATAAATGATGGCTAAGCAGAGTGGGCGATGATGTGTTAGGGTCATGCGGTGGGTGAGGCGGGGCAGCGGTGACTGGGACGGTTGGGGCGGCTGGTGGTAGCTGGGACTGGGCCGGGGACGGCAGGCCGCACTGGGCACTGGGCACTAGGCACTAGGCACTACGCACTAAGCACACGCGCTACGCTACGACAAGCTGTACGGGACACAATGAAACTAACGGCAATTTTTGTATATGTTTTTATTAAAAACGCCATTATCATCAATATTAGGATTTATGAAGTTCGGTTTAACGATTACAATTACATTTTATGAGTAGTTTTAAGGTTTAAAATTTAAAAGTAAGGAAGGGAAAAAAATCTATTTATACATAATATTTGATATTGTTACGACCTACGTGGTGTGGTGTGCAGCCCATTATTGAAATCAGGCGTTTTCCATTTCCTAATCTAGTAGCCAATTTGTAACCTCACAGGTTACTGGAAGACAAATTAAAAACAATTTTTGGCACAATTTTCCACATTAAATCTAATGGACTGCATTACACTGATGCCAATAAACAAAAAATATCTAATAATAGATTTAAAGGTAAGTAGAACAATAATTTAAGAAAGAAAAATAAAATTTTAATACAACAACCAATAAACTAATTTAGATTCCTTATAAAATAAGTAAAAACGCCAACAAGAAGTATAAAGAACACATCGTTTAAGGTCTACGCGAAATCGTGACACGAAAAAAATATACCATAACATGATAGAAAGATAAAAACTTAAACAGGTCACAAAAACAGTCTTAAACTTGCTAAAATTCCTAACTAATGTAGTTTTGACAGGGATGTGTCCTGCTCCTAAGAACACGGTGTAGTTTCTCCCAGTAAAACGCCCATCTATCCGTGCCACCAAAATACCTCCGTCAAGCACTCTGAACCATTATTAAAAATATAGCATCTAATTTCTTAAGAACTTATTAGCGTCTACATGCTTTAAGTCGGGTAATACATTTTATCTATCAACACCGATATGGTTAACATAACTGGAAATTAGCCTCTTTGCAGTTAGTGCTCAGCTAGTGCAACAAATGTTTTGGTGGCACACGATACGTAATGTCCTGAGATCCCATAAAACTTTGCAACTAGGAACGAAAATTTCATAAACAAGATCATCAAATCACAAATTTTGAATTAATACCAACCGAAACGGGTTACGCTTCTGACTTCATATAAAATTTAATAAATAATTGTACATTCCTAGAAATACGCCTAATAGTGTACAATCGCGTACTTAATCTAATCAGTCTATAGCGCTTATTAATTTTGGCAATTTTGATTTTTTTTTTTCAAAATAATTTTTTAACATCTAGTGCTTGCCAACATAGCCAAATAAATAACCCACAGAGCGAAAATTTGTTTTCTCTCCGTGGTACCGTACTGCTGTACTCTGCAGCACATCCCTGTATTCATTAAACATATAGAACATACTATTATCGCTATGAATTCAGATAAAATGTTCTTATATCTATAGTCAACTAACTTAACCCCAAACCCAAATTAACAATAGAAACTATCACTAAAATTACTAGACAAAAAACAACAACTACTACGTCGAATGTCGAACGTTTGCAATTCGCAAATCAAAACTTAACGGTCGTCGAGCGGAATGTCGCGAAATTTTTTAAATTTACCATCCGTCAATCGAAATTTTTCAACAATTTTTCCTAATACGAACATCGTTCCAATTTAGCACCAAATCTCTAGTCTTCCAATTAGTTTAAAAATATGAATATAAAGCTTAAAACAACTAAACATATTGTAGTGGCTAAGCGTCTATGCATCTAGTAATAACAACATAATATTATAACGTATATTATTTAATATTTAGGAAGCCTCTCGAGCGCGGCGACGCAGCCATAACCTCCAAGGTAAACTACGTGTTTCCAACACGACTCCTAATAGTATTAGAAGTATGCAAAATATGTCTTTTTCGAATAGAAAACAATATGTTAAGCAGGCACTAATAATTACTTAATAAGTATATTGATACAATAAATTATGTGTTTACACTTACTTATATTTCTTAAGCTATAAAAGAAAATTGGTTTTACGACAACTATTGACTGGAAACGTGATGTATTAAACTAGATTATTATTCACATTGATAGATTGTGTGCGTCTAGACCCGGAAATACCCGACCGTATATATCTTTTTAAATGGGGGTATCTGTAAAAAGTAAACCGTTATATTGCTATGTTAAAATTTTAGTAATATTCTATGGTTTATGTTACACTCTGTGGAAAGAAACTATTTGTCTATGCGAGGGTAATTCCGAATCTAGACCGATCGAACGTAAGTCTACTGTCTGCGTAAACGAAATCGTTATCAATTATTCACTATGGCAAGCAAGATTTATATGAATTAGAGTAATCAAAACTTTCACATTGTTCAAATTTAGGAACATTTAACACTGAGAATTGCTAAGATTTTACAATTATCAACTATTTTAAGTTTATAATAATAAATTTGAAATTAATATAACGAATAAAAATTATGTGATATAAATTGTGTAAACTTAAAAGAAAGCCGATTATAAAATAGTAAAATCGACGCAACGAACACATTGATAGTGATGAAAGACTTAAAATTATCTAAATAAAATATTATATAGCCATAATAATTCCTTTAAATGGCACATTGCGATTTTGCATGCCTCTTAATAGAAGAAAGAAAGAGTCGACTAGAGTTGAATAAAGTAGAAGTATAGTCGACTTGAAGTGGGTAGTAGTGTTTGTTTGTTGAGTGATTGTTGGGTTGTTGTAGTGTTGTTGTGCTGTTGTGAGTTTGACTATTTCGGAATATGTGTGTCTGTCTGTATCGGTGGCCGGCTGTCTAGGTGCGTCTGTATCTGTTATCTATTGGTGCTATGTCTCCTCTGAAAGTATCAGTCTTACGGTCAAAACGAAAACCTTAATAAAATTAAATAGTAAACAAATGATAAGCCTCGTTAGCCAATTATACATCGGCGTATATAATTTTATTTATTTTTTTTAAATAGAATTTTTAGTAATCTCATATAAATATCTAAGGGTGAGATCATGAAGGTAAAATACGAAATAAATAAAATTGCAAAACGCCGAAAAATGAACACAACGTTAAAACGATACGCCTCTTTCGTCGCGACGAACACTGTTCGAATTTTATAAATTTAAGCCTAATATATAAATTTACAGCACCAAGATATTTCTCTTTTTTCAAAATATTAATTTTCTCTTCGCCTTATTGTCACACATTAAACATAGTGTAA
>JADANM010006310.1:340768-369213 GCA_026213755.1 Eurema hecabe | reverse complement strand
CATATTATATAACACTGTAAATCAAAAGACTTTTCAGAATGATTCTACTCCGTAAATTTTGGCTATTTACTTAAATAACCCCGTTTAATTATTTTCTAATTACTAAGTTCAACTTTAATATTTTTTAATGTACCGAATATAATTTTCCTATAATTGTTTGGAATGAGTTGTCGACCTTTTATTTGGAAAGGGCTTTCTTCTTGAAGCATCCCAAGTCATATTACGTAATCAAAATATTTATTATAATATAGACAAGGTATTCTTATCGTAAGGAAGACCGAAGGACAAACTATTAAAGTGAGAAGAGCAATCTAAGTTGATAATAACTTTTTGTGTCTAAGCTTCGCTAGGAAAATTAACGCTTTGATAAAAGATACCTTTAACTTAGCTGTACCTAAGTATAGCTTGGGTTGTAGTTATGGCAAGAATCTGTCCACTAGCATTTGCGCGCGACTTCGTTTGAATTGTAATTACTTTGGATAGATTTTTAATACATTTTTTGTCTTTGCCGATAATCTTTAAGGCGCTTCAGACATATATTTTCGTACATATGCATATTAATAGTAATTAGTATTATGATATCATCATACTGTCTATATTTAAGACCCAAAATTAAAATTTTATAAAATCAGATTAGACGTATATATCTTCTCAGACAGACGGTCGTATAATCTATTCTAGATCATTAAATTGATATGAACCCAATTAAAGTACCCCAAATAGTTAGCTGACGTCCTGCCATTGACATTGTCTGCGATGGACCTAGTACGAGGAAGCACTTGAGAATTCTTCAACTCAGATTACTTGACAATAACGCGTCAAATTCGTGACATTTGAAACGTATGCTTGTTAGAACTAATTTAGGATTTGAAACTATGCTAGGTTTATATGTGTTTTATTGTTGGTATGGCTAGCTTCAGGCGTAGTGTAGGTACTTTTTAATTGAGACATCATTACTAAGTAGTATAAAAGAAGCTTTCTATGTCCCTATGTATGCTCAAATATTTAAAACAAAGCAACCGATTCTCATGCACCTTTTTTTATAGATAAAGTGATTCAAGAAGAAGGTTTATATGTATAGTACATGTATAATATTTGCGAGCGAAGCCGGAAGCCAAAGCGGGTCACTTGTATATTAATTATAGTTTCTAAATCGTGGAGAGGATTAGTGGTTAGCATATCCCCGTGTAGTTTTTGTACCCGTGTTAATAAAAAGTATCCTAAATGTTAATCCAGGATTTAATCTACCATGCCGAACTTTCAATTCGGTACTGTTTGTTTAAAAAACATTCTTTCATACATATTCACAAACTTTTCAACCTTTAATATGACCATGTTTCACAGACCAAAACGATCGATGCAGTTCCTTAATACGTAATACAAAATAGTTTATTTTGTATCGTGCTAAATGTTACATAATAAGGCTGTTAACATCTAGTTTGTGAATTTAAAAAATATTACTCTTTTTTGTTGTTAAGATATAATTTCCAATGAGCCAGGCTTTCAGGACATTCACCCCATTTGAGCTTCCCTCTTAACATTAAACATAAGTCGTTAATTAAGAAAAATCTAATCATCCCAGTAATTAAAGGATAAAAATGCGGGTAGTTTCACATTTTCATTTTCCCTCCAATTATATAAAGTTCAAAGGAATTTGGCGCGCGAATGGTTTTCATTTTTTAACGAGTATAATAAGGTGACTCATTATCACTAGTTTTTCAACGATTTCAATCGAATTTGCACGTTCAATAATATTCCAAGTGCTTATTTGTAAAAATAATAAGTTAACAAGCCGCGAGAGTCATTGAGATTTCAATAATTTGATTAATAAATAATTTACAAGTGCCTTTATATCAAAGAAATTCAATCGAACCGTGCATTTGTAAAGTCAATGATTCGATAAGTTTTTATTAAAAAAGATGTTTTATGTCGATTTTACGCGGGAACAGTTTAAAGTGGAAAGAAGTCATTTATTAGACATCACATTTTTATATTCAGGATGTTAAATACGCTTTCCAAAGAGGTTTTTATGACTAAATTTATAGGTATTAGTAAATTATCACCAAAACCCAAAACCCGTCAGAAATAATACGAAGAAATAAATATGTTTTTGATTGTGAAAAAAATTACTATATGTAGGTCTCTATTTTAAAAGAGGAACTATCAGAGTTTCTTGCCCGTTTATTATTTCTTTATTTATTTCGATAGAAAACTGCCTTCGAACCCGGTGGTAAATGACTGTTTTGAAAAAGGGTTCAAGTGTTACTATAATATGCAGCCTAGTTCAATCAAGACATTTTCGACTTGACTTCATTTAGAAGTATAATTGTAGTGCACCCCTGCCCGGAGTTGGGCTTTATAGCAAAGTTCCGGGTAGCACTGCATTGGCTATGGGCTGGCGTTACTCTTACCATCAGGAGTGCGTCCAGCTCGTCTCCCCTCTTAATATTATAAAAAAGAAACTCACCATTTGCCTATGATGGGAGTGTGGCGGCGTGTCATCAGCGCTTCGATCGATATCCGGGTTGGAGGGGCAGATCATATCCAACGGCTCGTTCTTGACCTCATCCATGAGCCTCGGGGACGGAGACGAGCTCGAATTGGATATTCCATTCCCGTTCCCCTGCTCATGGCGGTTGTTGAGGAGCGAGTGGTTCTTGGTGGAGAAGTCGTGTATCTGCGGCTGGTCGTTGTTGTTGTCGTGGCGGACACGCTTGATGACGTCAGGGGAGTTGTCGGCGGAGCGGGAGATGCGGCGCGGGGGGAGGGGCACGCGGCGCAGGGAGGGGTGGAGGAGCGCTTCCTCGAGCTTGTCGGGGTACGGGTGGGACTGGGGGGTGTGCGCGGGGTGCGGGGGGGTGTGAGGGGAGGAAGCGGCTGCGGCGGCCGCGCGGGCGATGCTTTGGACCAGCGGCTGTTGGAGAAAAGGGTATACGTTAGTTATATTGTATAGGAAATAGAAATATAGATATAATAATTGATTTATGGCTAAGACCAAGGTGTGATCCAAAAACGTTTACCCAAGCCATATAGAGTATATACCGTTGTTAGTGTGGAGACTAAAATAAACCTTAAGAGATATGTGTTATATAGCTAAAGGTTATATAGCTAAAGATACTGATGTTTATTTAAGACTAGCTGTTGCCCGCGATTTCGTCCGCGTATATATCTTAAGAAATTAATTGGATTAAAAGTATCCTATGTCCTTCTCCTGGTCCTAAGCTACATCGAGTATCGAGTTACAAGTAGTTAACACGACTTTCTTTTATATGTACCTATATATTAACCTAAGCGATATACTTTATATAAGCCTTTCATATTAAAAACTCAACCGTTATCAACTTAACCGTAGTAGCTACTCTCTAAGTTACTCTTCTAACATTCGATTTTTAAAGCAAGCTGCTTTAAACTTAACCAAGAATATCTAAATTTCACAAACAATGTCTTTGTCTCAGTTTGAACAAAATACTTGAACATTATATGAAGGTCACTCATGTTTATATAGGTGTAGTGTAGACACGCTAAGCATCTATTATGCGATGTATTACTATTTGTTTTGCTGAAATTAATCGTTTTATAATCCAAATAATGCATCCAAAAATATCTTTATTATGCGAAAATATTACTAACTAAAAAAAAATTTATATTTAATGTTTTTAAACTAGAAAGGTATAAAAAAAATACCGCGACTAACTCCGTAACATCACCTACATTATAACGAGTATTTTGAAACCTGATTAAAATCGGCTCAGTATTTTAGGCACTACAATATAACATACATTCATATTATACGTTTACTTATGTAATGGAAGAAATGGGGGATGTAACATTCCTTTAAACCAAAAGGAGAATCGTCGACCAGCCGAACTGACTTTACTAGTCTCGAACAAATATCGTAAACGCGATTCAGAAATTGGCGCATTAATACCAGTCACTATCTATACTAATATATATTAAGCTAAAGAGTTTGTTTGAACGCGCTAATCTGAGGAACTATTGGTTCGAATTGAAAAATTCTTTTTTTATTGAATAGACAATTTATTGAGGAAGGCTTTAGGCTACATAACATCACGCTGTGACTAATAGGTGCGAAGAAATAATGGAAAAACAAATCAACAGGGACGAAGTCGCGAGCAACAGCTAGTACTATATACTGCTACATATAACCATAATCTTGTTAAATAGAAAAAATATTACTAAGAATGTATTCACTATTAAGCATTATTTTCAAGGATTTTAAACTACTTAATGTATATGCGATAAATATTCAATTACTATTCGAATATAGCGAATTGTCTAGACGTACCTATATCTAGTATAATTACTTGACTCATTAAATTTCAAGATTGATAAAACGATTTGCATTTCACTATTAGTGTACCTATCTTATTGGCAATATGAGTCGAACGGAAAGGCGGTACCGTTAGCAATGACACGAAAGAATTCGTATATTTTGGTATTAATTTTTAAACAATTATAAGTATAAGTTTGATTTACACCCTTGAGTATACTCAGAATATCTATAGATAGTCCTACTTTCTTTAGATAACATTAAATAAAAAAAATATTTTCTTAAGGATGATCTTTTCACACATAAGAACAATCATAGACACATCAACTTTAAAAAGTTGCTTTCTCTGTCCTTTTATCGTCTATGTATGCTTAAATCTTTACAACTGCGCTACCGATTCTCATGCGAATTTTTTTATAGATTGAGTGACTGAAGAGAAAAATTTATATGTATAATACATGCACAATATGCGAGCGAAGCCGGGGTCGCTTGTATAATAAAAGACTAACATTCCTCCATTCTGTCCTCTCAAATTAAGTAGAACTACCCTACATCCTTTGCAATTATAAAACAATACAATACATCTTATTTCTTAAACTAAAAGTCATTGATCTACCCTAAATTATTTGCAGTTTTAAAACAGTATCAAAATTCAATAGAATTCCTTATACATACCCCTTGTGTATCATCATTTTGTGTGAGCCCCGACACGCGAAGTACTTCGGCAGTCTTCAGGAATGAGGAGAGACTCCTCTGATGCACGTTGACCTCTCCGTGGTAGATGAACTCGACCAGCGCGTGGAGGTCGGTGAAGGCGACATCTTGGAGTACTATTACTGGATGCTTGCACGGCGTTGACTGCGGGCAGAATTCAGTTTTAAAATCTCGTCAAACATTTATATTATAATACCTAATAGATAAGTTATACACCGACAAATAAACCGAAAAAAGTGTTCCACACAGCAGCGGCAGCACGATAGAAAAGAGATAAATGTATAACCAACGAGAAAAAAAAATAGTTTTGTCAGTTGCGCCTGTTGTAACAACCTAAAGGTAAGACGTCCTAATTAAGATGTTTTTGCGTCTTATAACAACATATCTATTTAATATAATATCGTTGTCAACCAATACTAAAATCATAGTTACGCTGGGCGTCATCTAGTTACAAATGAGGTATGTTTTAGGGTAACTAGATAACGAATTAACTAGCCATTTAATTGTCAATTACCTTGGCTGGTATCTGCTAAATAGTTAAGAACTAAATTGGGTGCTAACCTCTTCATATTATTAAACATTTATTGTTAAAAAGGCGAAAGCTTTAGAATGTGTTAGTGTGTATGTTATTTCTTCACGTCTAAATAGTTGGAGCGATTTCATTTGAATTTGGTATGGAGTTAGTTGACAAATTAAAAAATACACAATTTACTATCCCTAATAAACCAGCTACTAACCAATATCTTTGAAAAAGAAACCGAGCCAAAAGTAGTATGGAATTCTAACCTAAAAATTGAAGGCTTGCGTTTCAATTGTTACATAAAAAACTAACATATTACACTAGCTAGAAGCAGAATGATTTTTAGAATCAAAAGGCCGGCTATAACGAATCTGACACCTGTTGATGCGACTGAATGGGAACGTTTGACGGACAATTGTTTTAGTTGAAATTCGGTAACGATATTCCGTTGTTATAATAATATCGGTGTATTGAAGTTTTGAATGAATAACTGGGTATGATTTATTGGTGTGAATGGAAATATAAAACGATTTTTTTTTCAATGTGACAATATATTTAAAAAAAATACTATATACTTTTTTATTTATAATAATAAAAGTCGCCATGATACGATGTCAATAAATTCGAATAAATATAACATAAGCGCGATTCCGGTTTTTATATTGCTTACATATTTATCAAGTGACTCATTTTAGTATTCGTAATACTTAAAATCTAGATCATAAATGTATAAGTACTAAGTATGCCAAGTTCGTTGTAATAGTAAGTATAATTTCAACGATTCACATCAAGTCAGGTTGGCCGAGTGGTCTAAGGCGCCAGATTTAAGCTCTGGTTCCCGAGAGGGAGCGTGGGTTCGAACCCCACACCTGACAAAGTTGAAGCAATGTTTCTTTTTATTTTTTTTTGTATTTTTTAGTGATATGATTGTTATTTCCATAAAATAAGAGCTCTCTAGCTTTTAATATATATTTTTAACGATATATTAGTCACTTAACTATAACGAAATTTGGGATTCAAGTAGCTTAGAACTTGAAGTATCATATACTCATTAACCTCATTACCCCGGCATTTCCACAGGATGCGAATAGAGGCACACATCTAGATAAAAGCATAAGTAATATTACGAAATATTTGTACTAAACTAACCTTTAAAAGCTCCCTAAAATACGGGCTGCACGCTGATAGGACCACCCGATGTGCTTTTAAACTCTTGCCTTCACAGGCGAGGGTCACGTCCACGAAGTCCTCGTCATCTCGAAGGTTCTCGAAGGCGCTGGTGATGCTGCTCTGGTAGTTGTTCCAGCGGAGACAGAAGTGTTGTGTGTCCACCATTTTGTTTATTGAGTCATGTGGGGTCTGCGGAAATGGGTGGGTTTAGTGAGGTGCTTTTAAAATAATTGACTTTAGTGAAACGGTTTAGACAGAATATATTTTAATGAATATATTTTAGAAAGAAAAATGTTATTTAGTATCTACCTATTGAACAATTTATTCGTTAGAAAATTGTAAAAGAAATAAAAACAACTAACAAGTTAGTAAGTTTCATTATTAGCTATATCTTAAAATTTATATAAGGTATAATTAGGTTAAAGTATTATTTGCCATCTGAATAAAGACGCTTGTATTTTTTAAAACGTTAGAAAAGAAGACGTGTCACTAAGATCGCTAGTACCATCGAAATCAAAGCAAAAATATAAAATTATGTACCTTTATTATATGTATCTATACATATAATAAAAACGTAACGAGTTGCTGTCTGTACATGGAAGATATATTAGAAAAAATATTACAGGAGACCTTTATTAACGCAATAGAACCCAAAACAATGATTTTTTGGAATTTTTGTCTGTTTGTCTGTTTGTTTGTGCACGCTAATCTCAGAAACGGCTTATCCTATCTAGATGGTGTTTTCAATGATATATTGTGGTAAGCTTAACTTAACATTTAGTCTTTAATTCATGTCAATCGGGTGATAAATAAAAAAGTTATGGCTATTTAAAGAATCACGTTGAACTCGCTGAACGTTTGTTTGCGTGGGTTAGGTATTTTCAAAAATGCTGCCCAAAGTCACTTTTCTACGCGGGCGAAGTCGCTGGCACAGCTAGTGTTAAATAAAACAAGTGCTAGCTACTTCATATTTCATAAGCAGCGCTGGTGGCCAACCCGACCCAATGACACACAGACATACATTTCTATTTCATTTCGCGAAAGATGAAATTCGAACTATCATTGTTATACTGGTCCGTCTATTGTCTACGAGTTGTTTAATAACACGAATCGCATCTTTTCGTGTGTATCCAGAAAACTGTGGATTCTTTTGCGGCGAGATAAAGTTCAATTTGCTTAAGCTATGCGCATTGCAATCAAGTTGTTTAAGAATTCAAGAATCGACTGATTAGGTGCTTGGTGCTTTTGAACGATTTTTACATAGAATTAGTGTTTTTTTAAATTTGTTAATTTTAAGATATGATGTAAAAAGTTTTTTTTGTTTTTTTTATGACATTTGCACATCACTGTTCAGGCGGTTGAATGACTGGCACTGTGGGGGTACCCACCCAGTCGGTATACTGCGAAAGAGACCTACCCCCGGTCTTATATATCTTCTATTTATACAAATACTAACTAGCTAGTTGTTTTATCCGAGTTTACGCATATATTCTACATATAGACTTTCTCTTGAAATCACTCTATCTGATAAAAAAACGCAACGAATTTTTCCATTATTCCCTGTTCTTGGATGTGGTTGGGTACCATCAGAAAAACCTGTTCACTTTCCTACCATCACAAAAAAATGCTTATATAATTAACAAAGAAGATATTTCTAAGTTAAGACACCTAAATATTCTACACTTAAGTATACTTAGTTTGTGAAACGTGAACTTCCAGAAAAAATAATTTCACGTGTAGAAAGAGGCTTTTGTTTTTCACAAAACTTTGACGAGTTGTAGACATTTATAATATAGGGCTTCGTATTGTTGCCACAGTACAATATTCCTTTAACTCGTAATGGAAAAATACTGTAAACTGTATTAACCTTTGCAAAATATAAATTTGTAATGTAAATTTATCTGTGATTTTTTCGTATTTTTTATTGATATTTCATTACAGGATAAAAGATTCTTTGACTGGTAGAAAATGCGTATTACCACATGGATTCTATTTTTAACCGACTTCAAAAAAGAAGGAGGTTCTCAATTCATCTGTATGTATAATTTTTTTTTGAAAAGATTGTTGTAGCGTTTACTTGGTACCGACTTCAAAATTATGAAATGACTATTAAATCTAATTACTATATACTAAATGAAAAGGCGTAATTACTATGTGGGAACCAAATTTATTTTTTGCTTTTTAGTTTGAAGTCGCTTTATTTTTTGTTAAAAATTATTTTATTGTATTAATATGACGTGATTAATAAAAATGTAGGTACCAATAAAAATGATAAATAATAAAAGCTTATGCAGAAACTTTATTTGTAAGTAGGTATTGATAAATCTAAGTACCTCAGGAACAACTAGATTAATTGCACAATATATTTGCAATAATAAATAATGCTATAAAAATAAAAAAAACGGGTCATGCGATAGGACGTGTCGCGATTGTTGTGACAGCTAAAAAGTATGCATTTGGCCTATTTCTTTGTAATCAATAATGATATATTGACATCGACGGCATCTATTTTAAGTTAATTGCTTACTTTACTAAGTAAGATTCTTATAAGCATAGAATAATTAAACCTAGAACGGAAGTATGAGCACGTAAAGTGAAGCCATTTCAAAGTAGACAATTTTGTCTACTTACATAGATCGTCGCTGTAGTACATCGCTTTAAAATTCGGAAGGTTTTCGTTGATTTTTTCCTTTTTTTAAGGTAAATTTCTTAAAGCAACATTGTCGGTGGGCTTGTGTGCGTGTCATCCAGTATAAGATCGTGCTTTTTACACTTATATGTAAACAATTTTGGCTTCACTTACGGTGGACCGAATATATATTAAGGGACTATCAGTCTATGCGTTATACTTCTAACTTGGTTGACAAGGTGAAAGTCAAACTAAATTTTCAACGTAATTTCCCGCCAAAATACCTATTCATGAAACACCAACATCAACACAAATTTCAATGAAATATATCTAAGAAACTAACACATTTAAAATCTAAACGTTAAAATTTTTTATTTTATCTGAAACAGATTTTTTAAAACTAATTTTCACATCGACACTTCTAAATTTTGCATTTAAATTTTAACGTTTTTAATCTATGCCCACTTGACGTTTGAATTTGACAGTTACGCCACAGATCATTGAAACCTTTTTACGTGAACTAAGCCATAGAAATAACTAAATATGTATGTAAAAAAGTAACATTCGAACATTTAAAGGGTGACACGTCTATTCAATGTAATGAAAAGATTCAGGCTTTGTATAACATCACAAACTATGAGAGTTAGCGATTTCAATATTTACTCGATTACGGCGAAAAAAGAAGGGTTATGATTTTTGAAATAGGTATTTCTTTCTTTTGAGTCTACTGAACTATCATTTTAATAACTGAACTCATTTAAATTATATATAAGTTAATGAATTCGTAATTTTTGCATGGTATTTAAATTTATATAACATAGAAATTGGCGTCATACCGGAAATTTTAGCTCCGAATAAAAATTTAGGACAAATATCATTACTTAGTAAGAATAAACTTTAAATTTTTTAAGTGATATATTCAAATCGGGCTAATTATTAACGTGCTTATTAATTAAACACAAAAAAACTTACCAAAAAAAAGTAAAAATATGAAAAACTATAAATCATCGTCTCGTAACTCATAAAACAAATCTGACAAATTTAAAAAGCTAATAAATTGCCATATAAAAAAAACCCGTAAATAAAAAAAATATAATTAAGCTTAAGACTTGAAACACTATCCGCTATAGGTATACCGGTGTTGCCCTAAAAACTAAACGCCATCCATCTTTATTTCAAAAGGTTTAACGCCTTAACATTGTGAACATATAAATGGCAACACTTCCCCCGTTCGTTTTATTTAAAATCCGATTTATTTAAGGATTATTTTAATTTTTTGTTTGAGCTCGAAGGGTTGGACTAGTTCATTTATATGTAGTAGATATATATTAAGTAGCATGTGTTAGTATTTAGAAAACCAATAGAAGTGTTCGCATTTGGTCTTAGTTCCCTGAATCTATATATATATATATATATATATCTATATAGATATATAGATAGAAAAGAAAGTCGTGTTAGTAACACCATTTATAACTTGATAACGGCTCAACTGATTTGGCAGAAAATTGGTTGGGATGTAGTTTAGAACCAGGAGAAGGACATAGGATACTTTTTATCCAGTTTCCGGGGGAATAAATTTGGAAGTAAACGTGGACGGAGTCGCCGGCAACAGCTAGTATTTTATAAAAGCTGTTGCTAGCAACGCTAGCATAAAGAACTAGCGCAAATTATTTTTAAGTTGGTTTATTTTCTTGTCTATACAAATATTATGAAGAAGGAAAGTTTGTGTGTTTGTTTAATTGTACGGGGTAATCTTGGAATCTACAAAATCGATTTTAAAAATTCTTTCATCAATAGGTAGCCACATTATGTAGCCAGGAGCGTCTGAAAAACAGCGCGGTCTCGGACTTCGGTTTCGGGACAATACAGGCTGAGACGCTTCCTTTGTTTTCTCATTTTAATATTTTTCATAAAATGTTTGTTTGTTTTTGTATGTGCAGAAGACAATAAATTTTATTTTATTTTTATTATTGCTTGAGTGTCAAAGGCTATATAAAAAACCGAAAAGGATAATTAACATTATGCCCAATGAAGTGGGCACGGGTCAGCTAGTACGTTATATGTAATTTGATTACCATAAACAGGTGAGTCAATTTTAGATACCGGGGGTAGGTCTCTTTCGCAGGAGACCGACTGGGTGAGTACTCCCACAGTGCCAGACATTCTACCGCGTGAACAGTGACGTGAAAATGTCACTGTGCTCCGATCTGAAGGGCACTGTAGCCAGCGAAATTACTGGGCTAATGAGTCTTAACATCTGACGACTCAAAGTGGGGAGCGTCGGTGTAGTGCACCCCTGCCCGGAGCAAAGTTCCGGGTAGCACTGCATTGGCTATGGGCTGGCGTTACTCTTACCATCAGGAGTGCGTCCAGCTCGTCTCCCCTCTTCATGTTATAAAAAAAAAAGATAATAGACATATTTTTTAGATCATTTAAAGAGGAATAATCAGTAGTATCTAAATGAATGTATTGTTCATTACGAATAATTATTTGGGAAGAAAATAATCCTAGACATTTTAATTGGGATTACAGTAAATCGCGGACGAAGTCGCGAACAAGAGCTAGTTAATTATATGAAAAAAAAATTATAAGTAGCTACGTATAATTGATTTCTTACTCCTTATCTGCGTTTGATAAATGTTATCAATGCATTTTTTCGTGAACTAGCTATATAATATGATAACCGATATATTTATTCTGACATCTATTATGATACGGTTCTAATGCCTTTATCATAGTTTTTCTTATCAATGATAAGGGCTGGTGTTACATTCCTTTTTAATATGGGAAAATCCTAATAGGGTAGCTATGAGCCGAAACAGAGAGGGTTACTTCTTGTACCGACCAACGCTACGTAATCCATACTTTATATTATAATTGCGAAAGTAACTCTGTCTGTTTGTCTATCTTTTCATCACGGCCAAACCGCTGAACCGATTGTAATGAAATTTGGTACGCAGACGGTCTAGAGCTTGAGATAAAACATAGGCTACTTTTTAACTGAAAAAAGTGTTATAAGGGGGGAAGGGGGAGGTGGCAAAGTTTATATGAAATATGTTTGGATGTTTATTGCTCTCACACAAAAACTACACAATGGATTTAGCCCCTGGATTAATTTTATATTTAGCTTTTACCCCGGAAACGAAAATTAAGCGAGGAAAACCCCGCGCCTCTCTCGCGTAATTTATATAGAAAAAGCATACATAGAAAATCTACGTATACATAGAAAAATCTAGCCCAAATAAAAAAATTTTGTCGCGAACACAGATTATTGCTCAAATATATAATCTATGGCACAGATAAAATTATATAAATAAGAATGCGTTATCTATATGCATTTTGTGTTGTCGTAACGTGATAACGGACCTTCGATATTTCGCAAATATTTTTTAAACAATTTTAGGATTTAGAAATGATTTTATGTAAGACTAGACGGACTACTCGGTTTTACCCGCATTTAAACATGTATTCAACTACTACTTCTTTAGTCATTCATATATTGAGAACTCTCAAAAGTACTAAGTAGTGCTTTCGCTTGATGCGTGTAATTACATGTGCAGTGTAAGAAAAATAGAAAATATTTGTCGCTCTGTAATTGAAAAATTATGTGTATTATAATATTAGTAAGCCTTAATTAAGCCATGACCCAGTTTATCTTTAATTAGACAAGTACAAAAATTATCAAAAGAGATACGTTATTAGTCGTGTAACTAACTCCTACATATAGCTCCTCGCGGTTTCACCCGCGTAATTCCCGTTCCTGGGGCTATACCGGGATAAAAAGTATCCTCTGTTTTAATCCAGGGTATCATCTATCTACATACCAAATTTCGACTAAATCGATCCAGCTGTTTTGCCGTGAAAGAAAGACAAACACACTTTCCCATTTATTATATTAGTATGGGCACAAGTATAATAAGAGTTATACATAAAATACATTTTTAAGTTAACTCTGTTACTAGCAAAAAAAAACTCAAGTCAAAATTGAATATCCATTAAAAACGTTCTAAAATACATCTTAAAAAAAAAAAACAAAACTATAGAACTTAATTCGCTTAAGTATACTTACCATTTAAGCTTCAAAACACTTCGTAACTTGAAACCAAATAAAAGTGAAGTCACTTGCTAGCCGAAACAGTACGAAGTATTATTTGGTAAAAATATATTTATTATAATAGTTATTTGACAAATTAGATCCGCTGGGAGCCGATAGCCGCCTGTTATCAGTTTTTTTTGTAAATTTAGCTTATCAAAGACCTAGGCTACCTATCTTATCAGTTTAGTTTAGGTTTCGCCGTTTTAGTGTTATGAAATTCGCGAATCGAATTTTTATGATAAACACGAGAATGTTACAATGAAATTATTGTTTTTTTTCTATTTAAAGCGCTTTTTATTTGTTTTTTTCTCTATGTAGTTTAAAATAAAGTCGCTTTCTCTGTTCTTGTATAATAAATAAATAAAATAAAAAAATAAAAAGCCTTTAATTCCAATACAGTACAAGAGCTAGATTAATGCTAAATACAATTTTGTTAACAAATTAAATTATGCTATATAAAATATATATTTTTTAACTTGTATCTGCAGGGTTCCCATGTCGGGTGTGGGCCTCCTCCAAAGATGTCCAGTCCCCTAGATTGGGCTATCTGAAGCCATTTTTATTATATCATCGTCCCATCTAGCATATGGCCTGTTCTTCTATATGTATGCTTAAATCTTAAAAACTACTCAACCGATACTTATGCGTTTTTTTTTAATGAAAAAGTAATTCAATAGGAAGGTTTATATGTATAATACATGCATAATATTAATAAACTATTCCACGTCATATGTCCAATTATAATTTATCGAAAATTCGAAAAGTCTCATTCTATCCGTCATTATAATCTTCGATAACATCAAGTTCAATAAATCATTATTATGTTTTAGAACAATAATGATATAATTTAATAATAATAATGATAATGTTTCATTTTTTTGCATATATGTTGACATAATGCCATCACGTGAGTAAAATTGTACGAAATAACTCAAGTAACTCTGGGGGACACAGCTAGTATATATTATAGTTATTTATAGTATACATACATATAGTTTCATATATTTGCAATAAAACATCTGTGCAATCAATGCGAATTCGGAAAGTGTGTCATAGATATTGTAATAATTTAGAAATATTTCCTATTGACATTAATAAAGTATTAACGTTAAAAGATTTTTGCTTTAGCTCTCATTAAGTTATATATTAAATTATATTTATATTTAATATTATATATGTTTATATATAGCTATATTCTACACATAGTAACTTGAATTATGAATCATCATAGTCTTACTAAATAATTATCTATGTACCACAATTATGTACAACAGTTTTGGAAGGCAGTTTCTACAGCGAACTATCCACAAGAAGTTCTATGAGTTGCTCTTTTAAATTTAATAAAAATACAGTTATATTCAAAGAAAAAGGGTAAAAAATTTCATTGGAAATTACGATTGTCTTTTGACCTAAAATAATAATAATATAGGGAATATTATTATTATGAGGTTTTTATTGTATTAAAACTAATACTTAAACCAAATTATATGTTAATTAAGTCTAAGTTAGTAAAATCGTGTTTTGTAATATTTGGCAAGCGACTTTATTGCCTTGAAATTTTTTAGTTTACCCATTACAAACAGACAAACAAAATTACAAAAATACATTTTTTACGACTCTATTAAATGTATATTATAAATATCCTTGAATTAGGATTTAAGCCTGCATCTAGCAATAGAAAAACCTTTAAAATGACACATGCGGGCGTAAATCCTACCGTGTTCCAATATTTTTAATTTAAGGTTATTCTATATAATAAAATCATGGAAATTTCTAGAATTCTTTTTTACAAAAACATGGCCTACCATCTAGTGTAATTATCGGACTTGACTTGGCTTATATAATATATTTATACTTGTATACTAATATCATAAAAAAGTACCTAAAGTTTGTTTGTTTGTTAAATTATATGGGGTAATCTCGGGATTTATGGAACCGATTTTAAAGGGCTTTATAAA
The DNA here is from genome assembly GCA_026213755.1 of Eurema hecabe. Classification (NCBI taxonomy): domain Eukaryota; kingdom Metazoa; phylum Arthropoda; class Insecta; order Lepidoptera; family Pieridae; genus Terias; species Terias hecabe. The sequence continues at coordinate 353,835 of JADANM010006310.1, read as the reverse complement.
AAACCGAAAATCAAATAGGCTTAAATTACGTGGTATTCCATTTTGCAAAACCATTCGGAGTCGAATGAAAGAACGTGTCTTACGAACGCTGACTGAGCGTGTAACATTCCTATCACACCTAACAAACGACCCGATGACCTTGAAGACCTGGACCGATTTCCACCAAACATAGCTAAGAACACTCTCGACTACCTTTCATACCAAAAAAACCGCATTAGAATCGGATCATTCGTTTGGGAACACGTCAAACTGATACTACCCTGTCGTTTTTGCGTCGGGGGTTAAAAATGAATTACGGTTAACTGTATACTGTTCTAAGACAAAAAGCCAATTAATAAAAATGATTATGACTAAGTAAATCTTTAAAAGCTATTTAAAATAGTATTTTCGATAACAGTCTAGGTCATGATGTTTAAACTCTTGACACTAGCGGCTAGATAAAGCCTAAATTTTTAGTTTTTTCGTGATAACAACGTGACATATGTAGCTTAACTATGTTTTGAGATAACATTTAAATTACTTATATTTTTTTGTTCCAAGTACTTATGTACTTATGCAGTTTTTATAACCGACTTCAAAAAAAGGTGAAAAACACTTAATGGTAGTACATGTCAATCATGGTAGTACACGATAATTTCCGTATCATTATGTACTAGCCGTGTTTTACGCGCGTAGCTCCCGTCCCGGGAGCAATACCGGGATATAATGTATCCTATGTTTTAATCCGGGGTATCACCTACCTACATACCAAATTTCAACTAAATCTGTCCAGCCGTTTTTGCGTTACGTGAAAGACAAATATACATACAGACAGACACTTTTCCATTTATAATACGAGTAAGGATAATAATTAATAAATAAACTTAATAATATTCAGCAAAAAAAACCATTCTTTTTTAGTATATTATGTTATTATAGCGACAATAGAAACACATTATATGTAAAAATTTCAACTATCTGACTATCACCGTTCATGAGATACAAACTACTGACTATCAAACATATAAAAACATATAAGTCTTAATAATAGGGTCCCGTTTTGTACCCTCTAAGGACCTTCAAAAGTTACGAATGACCTTACCGAATCCCTCAAAAACAATAACATTTATCATAAACCAAGTCATTCTCGACTAATCTCAGGTTAAACGTACAAAAAAAAACGGTTATCGCGAAATATTATGCACTTCTAATTAAAATGTGTTTTTATTTCGTTATCAGGCGTGATAAGAATATCTATTTTTTACTTATTATTTAGTTAAATTATCTCCCAACGGTAACAATATGCATGATACATATCTTTAATTGAAACTGACCTTACTTACTGCTTCGGCTATTTCGCCTCTTTACTGCAAGCCTTGGGTTCAAATGAACTCAAATTTATAATCTAAAATTGTAATATCCATACTTTACAAATATATAAAGCTGAAAAGTTTGTTTGTTTGTTTGAACGCGCTAATCTCAGTTCGAATTGAAAAATTATTTCTTTATTGAATAGACAATTTATCGAGGAAGGCTTTAGGCTACATAGCATCACGCTGCGACAAATAGGAGCGAAGAAATAATGGAAAAAGTAATCGACGGGGATGAAGTCGCGAGCAACATCTAGTACTTTACAAATGGGAAAGTATATTTTTATTGTATAAAGTGGTGAGACGAGTACGCCCTCTTGATGCTACCAAGAACTTTGCTCCGGGCAGGGGTGCACACCGACGCTCCCCTCTTTGAGTCACAAGATGTTAAGACTCACTAGCCCAGTAATCTCGCTGGCTACAGTGCCCTTCAGACCGGAGCACAGTGACATTTGCACAACACTTGCGTGTCTGTGTGTTGCTTTTCTGGATTTAGTTGAAATTTGGTATACTGGTAGGTGATATCCTGGATTAAAACTATAGGATAGCTTATATCCCGGTATTGCCCCGGGAATAGAACCACTAGTATTATATATAAATACTATTTTGTGAGAAACGATGTTGGGTTGTTTGTTGCTCTTTCACGGCAAACTGCTGAATGGATTTAGATGATATTTTGATTGCAGGTAGATTAGATCAAGGATTACCACGAATTATACTAATTATCCCGGTACTGCCCCGAAAAATGAAAGACACGCAAGTAAATAACATATTATATCTATAACTAGCTTCCTATTACTTTAAAGATAATCTATTTAAATAAATATCTTACCTTAAATATAATATATTGTCCTCTTAAACGTCTTCGTTTTGTTTATATCTGAAAAAAAAGAAAACATTATAATTATTTTTTTAATTTAGAGTAAAAATACGTTCCTTATAATAAACACTAGCTATTTCACGCAACTCCGTTCGTCTTTATTTCTATTATTATTAAGAAGGCTTTACTTTATGTTCTTGTTCGTACAAATTTGTTTATCTACCATTAAAAGCTTTATAGTGAGTCAGTCTTAAAAGTATACAGTCTCTAACTTTTAGATCATTCAAAGAAGAATAATTAATAGGACGGAGGAGTCTTAAAAAAAATCATATATACATTCGAATTGAGACACCTCCTTTTTTCAAGCCGGTTAATAAAAACCTAGTATTCCGTACTTTCTTCTTTGAGTACAGAACCCTATAACGACATTATTGTGTATTCAAATTCAAAATAGATTACTGAAAAAATCATTTAGAAATTTTGCCAATTCAATGATTCTTTAAACTAATCGGTGTCGAATGCTAACAAGCATTAGTTATTAATATTAAAGGCACCTTGATGAGTCATTTAACTATTTAGTTATATTTACCGCGACACAGGTAAAGGGGAAAACTAGTACTTTATATAAAAGGCATTTTTTTTAATTTGTGACTTATATTATTACATGGTATAAAACTGAGTAGCTTTCTTCTGTCTGTCACTATGTATGCTTATATCTTTAAAATTCCGCTACAGATTTTCATGCGGTTTTTTAGGGTTCCGTAGCCAAAATGGCAAAAACGGAACCCTTATAGTTTCGTCATGTCCGTCTGTCCGTCTGTCCGTCTGTCACAGCCGATTTACTCGGAAACTATAAGTACTACAGTGATGAAATTTGATGGGAATATGTGTTGTATGAACCGCTACAAAAATATGACACTAAATAGTAAAAAAAAGAATTGGGGGTGGGGCCCCCCATACATGTAACTGAGGGATGAAATTTTTTTTTTTCGATGTACATACCCGTGTGGGGTATCAATGGAAAGGTCTTTTAAAATGATATAAAGTTTTCTAAAAAACATTTTTCTTAAAGTGAACGGTTTTTGAGATATCAGCTCTCAAAGTCGTAAAAAGTATGTCCCCCCCCCTCTATTTTTATAACTACGGGGTATAAAATTCTAAAAAAAATAGAGGTGATGCATGCTAATTAACTCTTTCAACGATTTTTGGTTTGATCAAAGTATCTCTTATAGTTTTTGAGATAGGTTGATTTAACTGTAATTTTGGTTAAGTTATTGTGCTTACACTGAAAACGATGGCTGAACCTTATAAGATAGATCAAAAAATATACTACAGTATTGTACACCTTTAAAAATCCGCGATGATATAAAATCTTTATAATGTAGGTACTTTTTACTAAAATTAATATTCATACATAAAAGTACAAGGCAAAATATCGGGAGAGTTTAGGCTCCATTCACCAGGTGTATAAATTGACATAATAAGTTTATTATATTTGCTGCTACGGAACCCTTTGTGCGCGAGCCCGACTCGCACTTGGCCGGTTTTTTTAAATAGATAGAGTGATTCAAGAGAAAGGTTTTTCAAGAATTCATGCATAAATGCAGGTAAAAACGGGGGCGCGACTACCTTTTGAAATATAAACTAAGAATGCATAAAGTGCACAAACAAACAGACAACAATTTCAAGAATCATTGTTTTGGGTTCTATTGCGTTAATAAAGGTCTCCTATAATATTTTTTCTCATATATCTTCCATGTACAGACAGCGACTCGTTACATTTTTATTAGTATAAATATGTATAGATTTTTAACTTTGACGTTATTTTAAGTTAGTTAACGTAATGCCTTTTTAACTTAATTCTCGCAACAATAAGTTAATTACTTAGTAATGGGACAATTGAATGAATATGCTTGCTTAGCGTTCTCTAAGACGAACTCAGCAAATTCTGTTAAGCATTTTTCGAGTATTAGAAACACAAATTACAATAGCACTATTGTTTAAATAATCTCTATTAAGCTAATTTTAAGTGACTTTAGTGCTAAGTACAGATAACAAAAAAAATTGTATTATTTTATGATTTAGCTTTAATTGTTTTTATTTTTAGGTCAATTTATCTATTATGTCAATAATTTAAAAGTATTATCAAAACGAGATTAATCAAGCCAGGGTTATTTCGACTTACAAAAAATATAACGGAAAATACCCTTGTTACGAAATAAATAAATAACGGCATCCAAACAAAAGCCCACATAACAGAACCACGTAAAGCCTCCAATCTTCGCACACTCACACACGCGCGAAAGCCTTCCGATTGGTCGACTTTCGCTTTCATTCGAAGCCTACATATTTGGAATTCCACACACTCGCCTGCGATTGGTCAGTTTCCGTTTGACCTTGGATGTGATTGGCTCCAAGCATATATGTTTACGGAAATATGTACAAATACCTAGAGAGCCTTAAGTTACCCGTTCTATGACGTATGACGTCAAGTTACGACTCAGTTTTAAGTGAGTCAGTTAAGTGCCTACTAAGTTATCTACGTGTAAGGCAGCGATTTTAACCTTCAAGTTACGGTTTATGTAAATCAGTTAAGTTTAATACATTAGTAGATTTAATAGCGAAAAGTGTATGTGTGTGTTGCTTGGAATTTAAATTTAGTTGTCCGATGTTAGTTTAATATCTTTATGTTATATAAGAAACTATTGGACAGATTTAAATGAAATTCGGAACAAAGGTAGCCTAAAGCTTGAAGATGAAAATAAGCTACTTACTTATTGCCCTTAATATAGTGAATTCTAACTGTAAAAATACGAGATTAAATTTCGTAAACGTTTAGAAAAAGCAAAGAAAAACTGCGGGACAGTCTAGTTAAAAAATCACCTAAGATTTGACATAAAAGTTCTTTCGTAGTCTTATGTAAATCAATACATATAATAAAGACGTAACGTAGTCGCTGTCTGTACATGGAAGATATATGAGAAAAAATATCATAGGAGACCTTTATTAACGTAATGGAACCCAAAATAATGATTTTTTAAATTTTTGTCTGTTTGTTTGTGCACGCTAATCCCAGAAACAGCTTATCCTATCTAGATAGGGTTTTCAATGATATATTGCGGTAAGCTTCACTTAACATTTAGTGTTTAATTCATGTCAATCGGTTGATAAATAAAAACGTTATGGCAATTTGAAGAATCACGTTGAACTCGCTGAACGTTTGTTGGCGCGGGTTAGGCATTTTAAAAAATGCTGCCCAAAGTCACTTTTCTACGCGGGCGAAGTCGTGGGGAAAACTAGTATTTAATAAGTTCCGAGTGCATTGCCTGTAACATTGCCCTTATAACCGGAATGTTATCGGACGCGCAATGGATCGTTCACATGGCTACATCATCGTTGTAACAAACCTTTTGTTAGAGAAAAATTTTGTTAAAAAGGCTTTTGTATGCGTCAATGAAAATAGTAGGGAAAAGCTTTTGTTATGTGTTATTATATGTATAAGGTTGCTTGGAAGAAATTACTGTCAAGCGATAAACCATTAATAAATCAAATCAAAATACGTTGTCACGTTTTTTTTCTATATAGTTGTCTGGAAGAGATCAGATAGTGAGTAGGCTACTTATAAATATTGTTAATAGTTTGAACAGAGGTGATATATAAATAAATAATTGTTTTTTTTAAGCACGTAATTTTTAAAAAAAAAACAAAAACGACTTATGAAGGAGTAAATCTATTCTCTAGAAAAAAATATTGTTTTAAAGTAATTTTTAAAAGATTTTTCGCGTTTAAAAAACCTAAATGCTAACAAATCTAACATTTGTGAAGGCTAAGACTTATCTAGTTATATGATAGTGATTATTTGCTAGCATTTTTAATCTTAAGTGATAAGAACTAGTTATCTTTGAAGAATTATAAATAAGCAACTCTTTTGCACATATACATTAAGTTTATTTAAAAATTGGCAAATAAAAAAAACACATTTTTATAAACTTCTTAATAATCATTACAAAGTATAAAACAAACTGTTTTTTTTGTCTGTCCCTATGTATGTTGAAATATTTAAAACTACTCAATAAATTATATCGCGTTTTTTATCATATAGTGATTAAAGAGAAATGTTTATGTACGTATAATACAATAACGCAAGAAAAGCCGCGGGGCTCTGCTAGTCAATATAAATAGACGGAGACGAGAAAAAACTAGTGCAGTATAATATTGTTAAATACTTCAGTGTAAATGACATTTTTTGCTAATTATCTTGCATCAAGAAATGATTACCATAAAAGGGGTTATAGTGAGTTAATCTTAGAAGATAGACATAAAATGTTGTGGACTTTTTTTTAGATAAATTTAAAGAGGAATAATTCTGTCATACGTAATTTTTAGCTATCTTGAATGGTTTACGCAGCGTAAGCAAAGGAAGCCCAAAAACATTAGTTAATTTCCCCATTTTTGAAACATTTTTTAATGATACTTCGCTCTTATTAGTCGCAGTGTAATGTTTTATATCCTACAGCCTTCCTCAATAAACTGACTATGCAAAACGAAAATAATTTACCAATTCGAACCTGTAGTTCCCGAGCTTAGCACGTTCAAACAAACTAGACTAGCTGACCCACTTCGTTGGGCATAATGTTAACTATTCTTTTTGGTTTTTTATATAGCCTATGATATTCGGCACTAATGTGGCTTTCTATTGGTGAAAGAATTTTTAAAATCGTTTCAGTAGATCCCGAGATTAACCCTTACAATTTAACAAACACGCAAACTATACTTCTTTATAATATTACTATAGATATACTGGTGTCATCGATCGGGTGAAGGAACTGGCACAAGGAAGTTTTATCTAGTTTACATAATAAAGTATTGTTTTTATCTTTATTAACCGTACTTTTTATTATATTCTTAAACATGTTGACTAATATCGCTGTTAGCTATAAGCGGCTGAATCGCGGCTACGATATGTTTTTGAGACTTATTTGAGCTAAATTTCTAGCAAAAAAGAAAGAAATCTATATATATAAAAGAAAGTCGTGTTAGTTACTTCACTTATAACTCAAGAACGGCTGAACCAATTTAGCTGAAAATTGGCAGGGAGGTAGTTTAGAACCAGGAGAAGGACATATGATACTTTTTATCCAGTTTCCAGGTTAATATTTTTTTATGAAAGTAAACGCGGACGGAGTCGCGGGCAACAGCTAGTAATTTAAATTTCTCACAAAAACAAATAATTATTTCAGAACAAAAATCTAGAGTATAATAATCTTTATCTTGAGAGAGAGAGTTAGAAACAAAAGTAACAGAAAGCAAAAAGAAATAAACTCATATTAATTAAAACTCATAAAACAAAAAATAAATATATATACAGATTTTTACATAACAAAACTGTCTGTTTGTCCGACATATAACAACATATATAAACAAGGTTATTAACCGGTAAGTATATAACATAGTATTCGCACTATACTTTGTCTACGTTTGATAGACTAATATTTATTGAGAGTATTAAAAACCTGATAACTGTCTAGTGATGTTCTGTTATCGGTACCATCACTACGAATAACGTTATTTAATTATAATTTTATTATTTTCTTTAATAATACGTTGTTTCCTGGTATGTCGTTTATTACAGAATTAGTAAAGTATATTAAATATATAGGTAAGTACATAGTTCCACAAGTGTCGTGGCTTTTAAAGAATAATTTTATTTTAATAATTTTTATTTATTCAAGGTTATTTTAATTGTCAAAATTTTAGTAAGTATTAAGTAAATGTTGTATGATATATAGAGTTAGTATATTTTATAAAAAGTATATATTTAATTAGTTAAAGTGCTAATGTTGTTAGGAATAACGGTTTATTTTTTCTCCAAATAAATTATGCATTTATTAAAAATTAATCATTTATTTAATTTATACACTTTCATGTTTAAAACACGGTACTTTTATTCAATGGTCAAAGCCTTTTAATTTATGGGAAAAAACTTGTATCAAATTTACTTAAAAAATTATCTTTTATAATTCATCTTTAGTAATTTTGTTGGTTATCGATATTTCATTTATCGATATTATATAATTCACGTCACATCACTAACCTAGGGCAGGGCATTATCAGGGAGATTGCGAATGTAAAAATAAGTGATAAGGTGTGCCGAATTTCTATGTTGTTGGCAAAAACTAGGACACGTGTATTTCATAGACGAGGTCTTGTCTATTTCCCGTTCACATAGGCTTAGTGGTTAGCTACGGTCGCAGGTTCAATGGGCATATTATTTTCTAACTAAAAAATAATATGGGTTATATTTATCTCGATATACAACTAAGGTCCACACACATATTATAAACTAGCTGTTGCCCGAGGCTCCGTCCGCGTGGACTTTTATATAAACTTTGACCCCCCTTCCCTCCCGTATAATCCTTTTTTCCTACATTTTTTTCATACAAATGTTTTTCCCGCTTTCTCCCGTTCCCGTGGGAACTTTGCAATATCCTGTTGCAAATAACCTTTAATTTTCCTAAGGTATCTTTCAAGCAAGCCAAATTTCAAGCGTCTAACTTAAGCGGTTTAGATTTTTCATACAAAAGGTTTTTCCCGCTAATTCCCGTTCCCGCGGGAATTTTGGGAATTCCTTTCTTAGCGGATACCTACGTCATAAAACGTCGTCCTACTGCAAATTTCAGCCCGATCCGTCCAGTGGTTTGGGCTGTGCGTTGATAGATCACTTGATAGTTCATAGATGTCAGTCAGTCAGTCCCTTTGAATTATATAGATATAAAAGATTAATAAAATATTTTCATAATGATATATTGAGATTTATTATAATTTCAATATAGTATAATAAGACAAAGTATTAAGTCTTTTTTCAAGTTCCATAGATATTTTTGTACAAACAGAGAAGCTTGAATTTAATATAAGTATCTATAGATTTTTCACTTCCCTTCCTTAATCCTTTTGTCCAAACCCATTTGCTGTCTCTTGTTTATGGGCGAAAGTGCCGCTTACCATCATACAACAACACCGAGGTGATCATCTTTAAAGAAATAACGAACTAATCTAACAGAATGGTACCACCAAACATGACTTGCCACCAAATATCTCCGTCCAGTCCGGATGGTCGAACAAAACAGTAAACATATCTAGTTATCGCATAAATTAAACAATAATTACTCATAGCAAATACATTTGTCCGTTTGTATATCATTTTTGACGTGAAACGTCTTTAAAATCGCGCCGTAGGGGTACCAGGTTTAAAAACTGGACCGTAACGAAAAGGTCTATATCATCGTACGTTAATAATTAAAAAACTATTAGTCTTAGAAACAAAAATGTGGTGAGAATATTTCGCTTATATAGTCAGCTCGCTGTTAAAATAGCGTCAATCTTGTTTTCATTTCAATCTTTTACTTTAGATTCGATTCGCTAACATAGACGTTTCACATTAAAACCAACGGCCGTGTCCGCACAGTCTCTCCCGATTTTTTCTAAAGTATTTAATATTGTAGGTACAATAGGTACGTGATTAATATCTTATGCGACTTCTTTCAACGTTTTCGGTTTATTTCACAACCTTAATAAACTTTGAAAATAATATTTATATTTACCGAATCGATTTTTGAAGATTTTTTACCAATTTTTATAGTGTCAGTCACTACATGCTAATGGTATCGAAATCTATATATTTATTGAAAATTATAGCAAAGCTAGTCAACAATAATTTTATCGAAGTATATTTTTACATGAAGTTTAATATAAAGAATTTATCCAAATGTTTCTAAATACGTATATGTAATCGATAACAACTGAGCCAATTTTTTAAATTCTTTCTTTAAAATATTCTTTGGAATAAAATGGTTCTAAAACAGTTGACGGATTTTTATCAAAATGTAGGTTTATATCTTTATATATATAAAAGAAAGTCGTGTTAGTTACACCATTTATAACTCGATAACGGCTCAACTGATTTGGCTGAAAATTGGTGTGGAAGTAGTTTAGAACCAGGAGAAGGACATAGGACACTGTTTATCCAGTTTCCAGGGAAATGATTTTTTTATGAAAATAAACGCGGACGGAGTCGCGGGCTATAGCTAGTTATGTATAATACTTTGAACAATTAATAAAATATCTCTGAGACAAGATTACGAAATATCGAAGTCAGCTTTTTCTTTGAGACCTTGAATGAATTAAAAATTTTACAACATAACATATCATTGTTCATATTCTAAAAACTCTTGCCTCAGACAAACCTATATAACAATTATATATTATCATACGAATTTCACCTTTATACGTTTACGATAGAGATTATTTTAGCATATAGTTTTAGAGTAGGTACATCATTTTTAAGTTGGTTCATAAATTACTAAGAAATTGACTCAACGAAGTAAACAATTTAAATTTTTTGATATCAACCGTCTATTGAATTCTAATAACTGCATACTAAGCTTTCCCTCTTTTGTAAGGATAAAATAATTTAATTATACCAGCGACTCTTCGGCTTCGCTCGCATATATTATACATGTATTATACATATAAACGTTCCTCTTGAATCAGACTATCTATTAAAACCGCGTGGGAATCGGTCGAGTAATTTTAAAGATTTAAGCATATATAGGGATTTGGACAGAGAAAGTGACTCTGTTTTTTAAGTAAATAAATTATACTATGTAATGTAATTAAATAAATTAGTATTTTGTTAAGTAAATAAATTATACTATGTAATGTAATTAAAAAAGAAAAGTATGTATATGTATGTAATGTATCCGTTATCTAGTTGCTAACACAAGCTCTGCTTAGCGTGGGACTAGATGGCGCTGTGTATTAAAAAAACTGAATTACGTAATTAAATCAATATTCTCAGTAATAAAACACGATGACACCACTTGCTTGTATATCTTACCAGGTGGTATTGACCACCAATGATGGTGTTACATAATCAATACATAGAATAAAACAGTCGCTATTCGCCGTCTGTCTGTCCCTATGTAAGCTTATATCTTTAAAACTACGCAACGGATTTTGGTGCGGTTTTTTTTAATAGATAGAGTGATTCGTAAGAAAGGTTTATGTGTATGTACTACATGCGTAAATAAGAGTAAAATCGCGGGGCGCGGTTAGTTATCTAATAAGTTAAAAAGGTGGCCTCAATAATTATTACATACTAAAAGTGCCCCGCCATTTTAAACCCGCGTTATTCCCGTTTCAGGAACAATACCGGGATGCAAAGTATCCTGTGTGTTAATCCGGGGTATTACCTATCTACATACCAAATTTTAACTAAATCGGTCCGGCCGTTTTTGCGTGAAAGAATAACAAACATACATCCATACATTCTTACAGAATTTTTAATATTTAGTAGGACAAAGCCAGTCTTTATTCAACTAGGCTACATATAGTGTATCAATTATGTACCGGTATTAACTAGGTTTGCCCAGCAACTTCGTCTGCGTTTTGTACCTATTTCTTGCTACGAAAGAGCCAATGTAAGAAGGCAAAATTCACTAAATTCGGTGTAGACGTTTTTAACTTATAAATATTTGGACTTAGTAAATAGAATTACATACTCGTATTATCTAGAACCTAGCGAAAAACCTAGACTAGTATTATTATACAGTAGAACTATAATTACATAATTTTATGACAAGAAATAAATCTATCCATTTGTGAAAATATTTCAAATTCGGTTTAGTTAAATCACTGATTAAATTTTAATTAACAAAAAAAATACCCATTTATTCATTAGAATAATTAAATAAGTATACATATTGTTATGTTTGTATGACTATCTGTAACGTCATTCGTTAAATTCTGTATTTAGTTAAATTTTATAATAATAGTTTTGCGAGTTTCCTGTTTGGGTCTGTCTAGTCAGATTACGGGTACAGTCGCGAGCAGAAGTGTCTATCATTATTTTAATAATTTACTTTTCTATATATCTGTACCTACCTTTTTATAGTGGGGAAATCCTGATAGGATACCCTTGGACCTCGGGGAAGGACCACGGGTTATGTCGGACTTCTACCGACCAAAACTACACTGTTTAACGTTTTGCCGCAGCGAGTACCTTCAGCAGACTCCGCGAACCCCACAGCGGTTCCCCTCCAGGGCCCTCTTTTGAAAACACACACAAAATCTGTGTACCTACCTAGTAGTGTCTTAATAACTATTTTTACCTAATTTTGGTAAGACCGATGTAAAATGAAAATGAAAAATGTTTTATTTCTTAGTAAATTTGAAACAGAAACCTTCAGAAAGTCTACATGATGCCTACCACCGGTTCGGGAACTAACCCGGCGAGAAGAACCGGCTCAAGACTCGCACAGGTCTCACACTTTTTACCAAAAATGGGGGAAAAAGTAAAGTGTAGGGTAAGAATAGTAACTACCAAAGAAGTAATTTACCATCTTAATTTGTGAATTAGTTTTTTAGGCTCCTGAAAAACAGTCTTTACTATCTTAGGAGAGTCGGTTTTTTTAAATCACCTTGTTATAGAAATAAATTATTATTATTATAAGGTACTATAGTACCTTTTTATCCTAAAAGAACTATTACGTGAGTTTGTTGCCGGCTACTGAATCTATACTAATATATAAAGCTGAAGAGTTTGTTTGTTTGAACGCGCTAATCTCAGGATCTACTGGTTGGAATTGAAAAATTCTTTTTTTATTGAATAGACAATTTATGAAGGAAGGCTTTAGGCTACAGTCACGCTGTGACTAATAGGAGCGAAGAAATAATAGAAAAAGAAATCGACGGGGACGAAGTCGCGAGCAACGGCTAGTTTTATAATAAAATAAAATTCTAAGTTAAAAAAATAGTTTTATCTAATATAGCTTAGCTTTAACTCTAATAAGCAAAAAGCTGAGCTTACGTTCCTAACCTAAACTTTAAGTAATCTCTTC
>JADANM010006310.1:292311-315002 GCA_026213755.1 Eurema hecabe | reverse complement strand
TGTCACATAAAAACTATTTAATAAATTTAGATGCAGTTTAGCATACAGGTAGATAAGCCGATAAATTAACTCATATTTTATCTAGGTTCTATCCCGGAATTCATACGGGAGCGTTAATTTCCCGGATAAAATGGCGGAGCAACGTTACTAAAAAATACTTGGAGAAATGTTTAAGTTTTCTTAGTTAACAAATACCGTACAATTAAGACTGTTTAATACTATACTAACTATCCCTAGCTTCGTAGCCATATATTATGCATGGATTGTCGATAATAAACCTTCTTGAATCACTCTATATATTTAGAAATTATTATGCTATGTTGTATATATATACTTATGTCAAGTTACAGAATTGTAAATTTTATTTTAAAAGATGATTTTTCCCCCTATTTTGGTAAAAAGTGCGAGTTTCTTCTCGTCGGGTTAGTTCCCGAACCGGTGGTAGGCACCATGTAGACTTTCTGAAGGTATTTGTTCCTAATTTACACAGAAAATAAAAACATTTCAAAACATTTCATTTCATTTCAGAAAAACCTCATGAAAATCGGTTGCGTATTTTTGAAGATTTAAGCCTACTTAGAGACATACATAATAAATTGATTTTGTTTTATGCTATGTATACTATATAATTAAGTTAGGAAAGTAGAATAAGGTTCTTATTTGAAGGCATTTGCTCTTGCTACGAAATATCTTAGTTTCGTAGTCACTCTTCATGTGAGCTACGTCAGCGTAGCGAGCTTATATACGATACCTCAGTGTCAAAGTCAAAGTGAACTTAAAAGTCAAAAAGTTAACTTATAAATATAAATGTTTAAAAAAATTTGTACTTACAATAAACTACTCTAGCCTCACCCCGCGGTTTTACCCGAATTTATCTATATTAATATTATAAAGAAGTTAGGTTTGTGTGTTTGTTAAATTGTAAGAGGTAATCTCGGGATCTACTGAACCGGTTTTAAAAATTCTTTCACCAATAGAAAGCCACATTATTGCTGAGTGTCATTGTTTAGATTAAAAACCGAAAAATAAAAAGGATTATTAACATTATGTCCATGAAGTGGGTACGGGTCAGCTAGTTTACTAATAATACACAAAAAGGTCCTCTTGAATCATTCTATCTCGTAAAACAGCGCATTAAAATCGGTTAAGTAGTTTCAAAGATTTAAGCATACATAGGGACAGACAGAAGAAAGCGACTTTGTTATATACTATATAATAACTGATAATAAATCTTTTTGTTCAGAAACAAATTAACCTCTGGACATTACTTTAACTTAAGTAGAATTTAAGTCTAAATTTAAGTCAAATCTAAGTGAACCATTGTATCGCTTGTCACTTACAGAGATAAGAGCTTGAAAAGATAATTATGTATACTTAAAAGAGGCTTTAATTATTTTAGAGAAGCCTTCTTTAGCACGTGACTACATAAATTAATTTTATAGACAATTTATTAAGGAACTAGCTCTTGCCCGCGACTCCGCCCGTGTGGATTTTTATACAAACTTTCATCCCCTATTTTTTCCCCTTGAGGGTAGTATTGATCAAAAACCTATCTTAGCGGATGACTACGTCATAACATCTACCAACATGGCAAATTTCAGCCCGATCCGTCCAGTGGTTTGGGCTGTGCATTGATAGATCACTGTGTCAGTCAGTCACCTTTGAATTATATATTTATTAATATATTTCCACGACATATTGTAGATTTAGATATTAAAAAAAATTAATGAATTAATATAATTTATAAATGACGTGTCACGATGTTTGTCCGCGATTGACTCCTAAGCTACTGAACCGATTTTAAATTAATTTTGCACACCGTGTTCAGTTTGATCCAACTTAAAAGATAGGATAGCTTACATCCCGGTATTGCCCCGGGAACGGACACTACGCGGGTAAAACCGCGAGACACAGCAGTCTATTATATAAAAATGAATCGCAAAATATGTTGGACTTATATTACATTACATTACTCGATAACAGCTGAACCGATTTACGTAATTCTTTTTTTAGAATATTCTTGAATGTACGAGGATGGTGCTTAAGCTAAGAAATGGAGGTGTAGGGTTTAAGGTTCGGGTAGGATTAGTCCAGTGTGAATGACGTCACGTCGGGCTGCTAGTTATACTATAAACGATATTGAAGATAAAAACCCTTGGAACATTGTTGGTTATCGCTCGCAGGACGGTGACCCTTTATATATATGTATGTATAGTGTAATAGTAATTATTAGTGTAAGTACATTAATCACTATTGTACCTACTTATTAAAAGAGCAACTATCAGAGTTTCTTGCCGGTTCTTCTCTGTAGAAACTTTTGAGCCGTTGGTAAATTTTGTTTTGTAATACCACGACGATTTAAATTACAAATTACAATTGTTACAATAATATGTAGTTGTTATGTATTTTCTAATTCTAAAAAGAGCAACTATCAGAGTTTCTTGCCGGTTCTTCTGTGTAGAAACATTCAAACCATTTGTAATTTTGTTTTGTAATAGGAAGATGACTTAAATTCTTACCTTAACTAGTTCAGTTGATTAAAGCCATATTTGACTTTAGTTTTGAATAAGAAAGAACAGAGTTGTACCTCTAAAATCACGCAAATCTTAAATCATTATTTTGTGACCACGACGACTCCAAAGTCTTACTATATGTAGCCTAATTAAATAAAGATACATTTCACTTTGACTTTGAAAAAAAAGTACCTTCCAAAACCAATCTAAGCTAACCCAAACTAAAGCTAATCGAAACTATTCCAATCCAAATTAAACCAATCTAGAGAGCAATAATCCAGCTAATTAAGGTTTAAAATTCCAAAAAAACATGCATTAAACAATGCAGCCACGATGAAAAGAGATAAAGCGATAGGTACAAATTCAACATGAGACGCGAATTTTTCCACCAATCGCTGAATTATTGGAAAAACTAGCATATAAATTTATTATGCCCGGCCTCCCTCATACCCTACCGCTGCTGTACTCATTATCAGCGGAGGGTAAAGTTTATATTTCGGGTGCTATTAACTCTAAATAGCTGAAAACAGCTTGGTTGTTTTAGATGTAGTTTTTGTTGTATTGAATGTAGATTGATAAATAAATGGTAAATAATTGTTGAGATGGGTTTGCTGGGTTTAATATTGTTTGTTAGATTGTTAGACTAAGGATACTTACCGAAAAACGCTAAGTTAAGTTTGATGTAGTTTGTACGAATTTAATGAATTTTACACAAGTAGGTATATATATGTCACAATCTGAAAATGCCTAAGGTACCTTGAAGTAAAATTTATCTCTAGCCTTGTAAAAAGGCAATCTAATACAAACACACATATGTTCGGATTGTACCCTCCACCTTTTTGACGTCGGTTAAAAAGCTTAAAGCAATTCAAGCTCTTTAGAGATAAAGCTGGAACGATGCCCAAGACAGACTGGCATCAAAGCTATCTTTATAAAATCATAGTAGGTATATTTTGTTGTACATTCGGCTACACAAAGTATATTAATTAGATGATTACAAAATAAACCCATGTTTGTTTAAATCTTTAAAACTACGCAACCTATTTTGATTCGGTTTTTTTATGAGATAGAGTTATTCAAAAGGAAGATTTATTTATTTATTTATTAAAAAAAAAGTACTTCCACATAATACATATTTTACAATCAATCGATTAAATATAATAAAAAAAATATTCTAATACAACAATATACTAAAATAGCGGCGTATATAACATTTAATATCCATTTAAATAATATTTTCAAAGATAACAAAACACCTGTCAGACTATGCTGTCTGACGGATACTCTAGGCTAGGACAGCCTTTGTAACTACTGTCGAAAACATCCAAGATTTATGTGTATATTATGTCAAATGTGGGTAGAACCGAAGCCAGTTTTTAATAATAAAATTACAAGTATAAGAGCATAATTATAAATTATTAATTATATGTAGAATTACTTGGTAAAGTAACTACTAATTTGGATGTTAATTTGATTTTGAACTTAATTTGTTTTTATCCCAATTAATAATAAATATTTTCAGGACATTTATACACAGCGCCATCTAGTTCCAAGCTAAGCCGAAGCTTGTGTTATGGCAACTAGATAACGGAATAAATTACATATACATACTTTTCTTTTGTAAATACATACATACAATACATAGAAACACCCAGACCCCAGAAAAATACAAATGTAAATTACAAATATATTTTTCCGGTGTGGGAATCGAACCCGCAGAAAGCAGTTGTGTTACCACTGCGCCAAGCGGTCGTCTATATTAATTAAAAACCTCCGCAACTCTTCTTTAGCCAATATAAAGAAACCTCTATTCTTCACTTTAATCTAGACTATTAAGTAACAGAATAACTAAATTAAAGAAAACATGTTGTTTAAATATAAAACTCTACTCACCGTAACACCTTCTCGTAAACACCTGTAACAAATAAAAACACGTTAGAACATCTTACTTATATTACAAGCTCAAATTTTCGAAGGATATAAGGTTCGTATGTTTGTTACTCTCACGCAAAACTACTGTAACGTGTAACACGTGGGATGTTATGTAACTACTGACACGAAACTACGTGTGTTATTCCGCGACTTCATCATCATCATCTCAGCCTATTCTCATCCACTATAGGACGTAGGCCGCATTCAGGGTGCGCCAAAGCTCCCGGTCCTCAGCCTTCCGCGACTTGACTAGTCCATACTAGTATTACTATACTAGTCTATATATATATAAAAGAAAGTCGTGTTAGTTACACCGTTTATAACTCGATAACGGCTCAACTGATTTGGCTGAAAATTGGTGAGGATGTAGTTTAGAACCATGAGAAGGACATAGAATTTTTTATCCAATTTTCCAGGGGAATAATTTTTTTATGAAAGTCAACGCGGACGGAGTCGCGGGCAGCAGCTAGTAATATTATAAATGTGAAAGTGTGTTCGTTTGTTTGTTTGTCCTTCCTTTACGCCGTAGCTAAGCAATCAATCGACCTAATTTTTGGCAAAGATGCAGAGTAACATAGGCTACTTTTTAACTGGAAAAAAAGAGTTATAAGAGGGGAAGGGGGCGTCATAGTTTATATGAAAATCCACGCGGACGAAGTCGCGGGCAGCAGCTAGTTATAAATAAATATAGCCATTGTATACAAGTAAGTATAATAATAGCTCTTAAATTCTCTCTAAAGTCACTTTTACTTTAAAGTCACCGGACATAAACTAGTAACATTTATAACCAATAATGATAATTTAACAAAAATTTTTATTCGCCTCAGGTAGTATTTTATTGTAATACTAGCTGTTGCTCGCGACTTCGTCCCCGTCGGATCTATTTCTATTATTATGTTATAGTGAGTCAATCTTAGAAGATAGACATATACTGTCGCAGACTTTTTTTTAGATCATTTAAAGAGGAATAATTCTTTCATACATATTATTTTTGTATCTTGAACCGTTTTCGCAGCGCACGCTAAGGAAGCCCTCAAAGATGAATAATTTTCCCCGTTCTTTCCATATTTTCCATTATATCTTCGCTCCTATTAGTTGCAGCGTGATGTTATGTAGCCTAAAGCCTTCCTCGATAAATGGTCAATTCATTAAAAAATGAATTTTTCAATTCGAACCAGTAGATCCTGAGATTAGCGCGTTCAAACAAACAAACAAACTTCAGCTTTATATATTAGTATAGATTCCATGAAATACTCATCACGATGAATGAAAGAGTTTAAGCTAGACATGACTGGGTCATTCTATTACAAAGTCTTATGGTCATCTTCCCCAAGTCATACAATTTTTAGGTCAAAGAAATATTTTATTGTCATCCGATTTACATATAAGTACAAAATGTTCTAACTCTACGGCTTAAACCCCCGGTAGCTTGGACCTAGCTTCACTGTTAATGTCCTTAGGTTTTTTATAGTAAGTAAATTTATTTTTCTATACTATTTATCTATACTAGCGATCAGCTCCGGCTTCGCACGTGTATATAAATGAATTGAACATAGACAACTTCCTCTTGAACAATTCTATCTATTAAAAAAACTGCGCTAAAATCGTTCGCGTAGTTTTAAATTTAAGTATAAATACGGACAGACAAAAAAGCGACTTTTTTCTATACTCCGTAATAATTATAAAAGATCTATCTATGATTAATAAAATATAATAAAAGAATAATAATTAAACTCCAATTCATACTAAACAACATATATGTAATGTATGTTACGGAGACAATATAAGGACTCAAACGTACGCTGAAAGTAGAATTTAAATATGTAAGGAATTAGGCGAAGGGGGGTTGAGTGGGGTGGCTGGGGGGGGCGGGGGGGGGGCTGGGGGTCGGTTTTTCAAAACTAGAAAGAGATGAACACGCTTAGTATCGCGATCACAGTGTGTTGGTTAAACGGGTGTGAATTAGGCGGACGTGTCTTGAGATAAATTACTAATTATCTCGGAAATATAAATTTATATATTCATACATACTTTTAAACACGCATACAACAATACGTTCGTATTTATTTATGGTAAGGTTAAGTTTGATGTAGTTGTAGACGGTCGAGGAAGACTGAAACTACTGGAAACCAATATTTCTTTTTAAACAATTGAAATATAAATAAATGATAATGTTTTGTGACATTTTAACATAAATTTTAATATAAATTTCGTTTAGTTTGTTGTATATCAATTAAACTGAATAGCAGCTATAGTAATAAATATATAATATATAAGCAGAATACATTGCATTAAGAATTCTGAATACAAGAGGTTTCCGTTTTAAAGCGCTTAATATATATCTTAATACCGCCTCAAGTCTAACTACGACAACGAGCTTAATTTCAACCAAGTAAATTTAGTTATTTTTGCTTTCAAAAGTAACAAAATAAACATATAAACATCCATACATATATCCCCAAAAACTTGTAACATTACTTTGATAATTTCGATGGATATCCGAAGATATTGTTATCTTAAGATAAAGCAGTAAAGGTTCGCATCTCGTGTGTGTGCACGCACGCGCTGTAATGAGCGCGGGGCGGGTAGTTAGACAATTTTACAACTGCGCCGCTCCGTTTTTTGGAGATAGGTGTGTTCATAGATTAGATAGCGTAGACGCGGCATTCGTGTCGTTAAAAGGAACCATATATCTATACATTCATACATCCAAACATCAATAATTGACATGCTGTTTTTCTTCGATTCTTCGCACTGTTTCTTACAAGTCATAAAAGTCCAAAAATCCAAAATTGAGTTAACAATGTCAAAACTTCCCTTTTATTTGAATGCATTGAGTGCTCAAAAATCTATTTTTTAATTCAACAACTATACGCTAGAGAGCGCCACTGTCATTATAGCGTTCAGTGCAAAGTTATAACAAAAAAAAATTATTCGCTCCAGTGGAAAATTTAGATACATACATTTATGACTTTATGGAACTAGATGTGCGTTTTATATAGTTATACTACTAGCGGCGCGCCAGGCTTCGTTCTCATATATGATGCATGTATTGTACATATAAACCTTCTTCTTGGAAATAGGTTGCGTAGTTTAAAAGATTCAATCATACATTGACATGTGATATATTGACAGAGGACGCGGTTTTATTTTATTGTATATAGTGATACATCAGCACATAAATTCAAAAATACAAACAATCTTACTAATATTATAAACTAGCTGTTGCCCGCGACTTCGTCCGCGTGGACTTTCATATAAACTTTGACCACCCCGTTATAAAGTTTTAATTTGTGATTTATAATTTATCTCGTATTAAATGTAAGAAAAGTATGTTATATATTTTGCTCAAGCTATGCTTAGTGTGAGAAAAGATGGCGCTGGCTTAAGGGCGTGGATTAAAAAGGGAATATTTAGAAAAAGCCTCAATACAGATTCTAACAGCTAAATTATTATTAAACAAACTAACTACAACATTATTTATAAAACTGAATTAATTTACCTATTAAAAATCTTTAAATTTAATTTTATAAATGACACATCTGTAACATAATCTTTGAACGAATTTGCATATGTCGAAATAACTCACACACACACAGCCTAATGTGTGTATTGATAAGTTGGAATAAGAACTGGGGAAGAAAGAGGCTTCGCGGAAATTATCCGCGAGGTGAGATGTACCCTCATTTTGTTTTAAAACATCTCGTTGCCATGGCAACGGGCGAGTCGATTATTGGAAGTGATTCCCGAAACTACGGCTAAAGAGAGTTATGTTTCAATGGAGATTTTTTTTTAATTTATATTATGGCATTAGCGTCTAGCTTTTTGCCAGTGTCAATGTAATAATACGAGGCAACGTGGTCAAGATAAAAGTCGATATGAATCAAGTAAAATCGTCATCAAGTCGTCTTTAGTCGAGTCAGTCAGTCGTTTCGTTCTGCCCTTCGCAAAGTGATAGTGAACTTTACGAAGAACCTCGACGAATCTTGGAGCAATCGGTACGGCACTACTTTGTTCTTTCGAATGAATTCTTCATTTCTTGGACACTTATAAGCTAATTTACTGCACGAATCACAATCAAACATTAAATCACTATATGCACCGAAAAACGATAATTAAATTGAGATTACAAAAAGACGCCGCCAGATTCCCGCCAAATCTCCAATAGAGATTCTAATGTTCATCCTATTTGTTTTTAATAATATTTTTTTTTTTAAAGCGGTTGTGTGTGTGACCTATAAGTGCTTTGGTGAAGTTGGTACAAGTCCGACATAATCCATAGTCCTTTAAAGGCATAGCCTTCTACGAAGCCTTCCTATGATGGTTACTTATTTATTAAGTGTCTTAAGACCCCTACTTCATAACTTAATATAATACCAAGTCGGAGTTTTCTCTGTCCCTATGTATGCTTAAATCTTAAAAACTACACAGCTAATTTTCATGCATTTTTTTTATCAAGTAAAGTGTTTCAAGAGGAAAATTGATGTGGGGCGCAAGTTATAAAATAACTTAATAATATTATTGAAATACAATGAAGGCTAAACGTTATTCAAATAAATATAATTAACATATCTCGTAACATGGTTTTCATTTAATATTTTAAATAGTCAATTAAAGTATGAATAAAACCTTACTCTGTTTAAGGCTTTATTATAATATAAACACTAACTTAGCATTACTTGGAGGGCTTGAATGGAAATTTGCGTAGGTGTTTACTTCCAAGAATCTACGCAGTACTACGCCGTAGCGCTACGCTCGTAGAACTAGCCTTGAGGTTGTTTTTCTTGTTTCAACAATTTGTTTATAAGTCAATGTTGAAGTCATATATCATACATTATTCAATAAGGCTATATGGTAATACTTTTGAATCAGTCATATATTATATATTTTGAATCATAGTCATATATATTATATATTGTCAAAAAATAATAATATACCACTGGTTCATGTGTAATGGTTGTTTTTTCACTAGTGATTAAAAATAATTTATTTTAAGCTACTCCTACAGTCGATTTTAAAAGTATTTTAATATTACCATAATAAAAAATCATCTAACCACTAAAGTGTTCAACCATTTAATATATTAAAGCAATAGAATAGCTATAGGCTAGCTAGTTATTTATAATAATACTAGCTACCAGTCCCGGCTTTGTTCGCATTTAATATGCATGTATATGCATATATTATACGTATAAATATTCCTCATGAATCACTCTCTCTATTAATAAAAGCGCATAAAAATCCGTTGCGTAGTTTTTAAGATTTAAACATAAATAGGGACGGACAGGAAAAAATGACTATATTTATATTTAATTATGTAATGACGTAATTAAATAGTTCTTTAAATAGGTGTGATATTTCTTTTTTACCTAAGTTGTTTTTTAAATTAGTTAAAAAGTGTTTTATAAAAATACGAATGGTTTTAACGTAAAAAGAGATGATTGTTAACATCTAGCTAAGGCATTTAACGTTTCCGCACAAATTAATGAAAAGGACTCGGAAATTCTAGCGCTTGAAACACAGCCTTCAAAGGTTTTCGGCCTGTAAATGTACTTCGTACATATAACCTTGAAAATTCATACTCCACCCGTGCACCGAAATAGATTTTTTACCGGAGCATTTTTATTTGAGCCACGCGAAAGCGAAAGTGGGAACGCGATTTTTGGCAGTTTTTTTGGCTCACAAATGAATGGAAAATATATTTTTTAGGCAGGCGTTCGCGCGGCATTTTTTATCGGAATCTAAAAAAGTAAAAAAAAGGTGTATACTACTCGTATAGGTGCTGGATTTAAACGCGGTATTTTTGTCGAAATCGAAAGTTGGAAAAACGCGTGTTGCATTGAGTTGTGTTCAAACTCGACTCGCCTATTCATCTGACATAGTTTTCATCGTTTTGTTGCATCGTTTGAGCTGATTTTTTATGCTTTTTGCAGCATTTGTTTTGAATACGCCTATTGGTGCGTTGCTATTCATAGCCAAATAGTGTTAAGAACGTACTTCGTAGTTACTTTAGATTTATCATCGCTTTTAAGCGAATATTGTCATATTTTCTTAAATAAAAAATTACTAATAATAATAGGTTATATCGGAATTACAGCTACCAATATCCCACTATGCTCTGTCTTACCACATCCTCGAGGGATGATATACACTTCAAGCTACTTCGAAATCTATATCTATACTAATATATAAAGCTGAGGAGTTTGTTTGTTTGTTTTTTTGACCGCGCTAATACCAGGAGTTACTGGTTCGAATTGAAAAATTCTTTTTTTATTGAATAGACAATTTATCGAGGAAGGCTTTAGGCTACATAACATCGCGCTGCGACTAATAGGAGCGAAGAAATAATGGAAAAAGAAATCGACGGTGATGAAGTCGCGAGCAACAGCTAGTATAATATATAGGTCTACTGAGCAGGAGGTTCACACGATGGTAAGTTATATCTAAACATATATAAATAACGTGTCACGATGTTTGTCCGCGATTGACTCCTAAACTACTGAACCGATTTTGAATTAAATTTGCACACCGTGTGCAGTTTGATCCACCTTAAAAGATAGGATAGCTTACATCGTAATTTATAGTCGCTACTATAATAATAAAAAATTAAGAAAAGGATCTGTTACAGATTAAAGAAAGTTCAGAATTAACCCACATTAATTTCTACTTAATGATTCTCTTGTTATAATGATTACGTAATGAATTCTAAAATATATCCTTATATGAATTGTGATTTGGTAAAAGTGTCCCAGCAAGGTGGCGCGAAGCCAAAATCGTGTCTCAAGATGCGAGATCTCTCTTAATTAAGAGTTCAGGCACATCGATATTCTTTGTATTGCCGTCAACGCATTTTGTATTACTTAGTATTTAATTATATATAACTAGCTGCTTCCTGCGGTTTCACCCGCGTAGTTCCGTAGGCAATACCGGAATAAAAAGTATCCTATGTTTTAATCCAGGGTACCATCTATTTACATAGCAAATTTCTACTAAATCGGACCACCCGTTTTGCCTCACACACACATCACATATTAAATTAATTTGTCATTATACATAATGAACTTCATTTTGAAAATAATAATGACGTATCAACAATTTTACTTTATTTAAATAATTATTAAACAAAATTAATTAGCAAATATTAATTTAAAAAAATGTTGGGGCGAGCGAAGTGACCTTATTTGTGTTTAAAATAAAAAATGCAGTTCCATTAAAAATCCATAAAAGGTATAAATTATACAAAAAAAGTTTTATTTGTTTGTTTGTTACGTCACACCTGCAATTACATAGCTAATGATATGTAAGCATAGTGTTTATTATGATATTAAAAAAATAGGTTAAAATAACCATTAGTAGGCATTTAAAACACTTATAATTAAGCAAAACCAATACAGATACTATAACAACTAACCAACATTTAAAACAGATTAAAAAAATTAATTAATTAAAAAAAAACTAATTACCACGCAAAAAATCGAAGCCTTGTATCGCATTTTGACAAGTGGAATGAGCTCACACGACGCGCCCGTAATAAAAATTATATGCTTCAATTTACGATCCGTGGGGGGTTGTGGGGGCCGAAAATACCCCGCCACCCCGATTGCGGGATCGAATCTCGCTAAACGAAAGCTGGGGGCCGAAAAATCCCGCGGTATGGGGCACTCACCCCGCGGTACAGTTTTTTTCCCAACATCATACAACTATGGGGCGTTGTAATTAATAATTTTATTTTCGCGAACCATTGTTTTTATTGATTCGAATGCAATGAGGGGCTAATTAATTATCTGTGATGTAAGTTGAAGCCGCTCGATTGAAATCTATTGTTTTTGCTAAGCTATATGATTATTGTTTAATTTATTCCGCATACTATCTGCGTTTCCAGGTTTGAGCTGTGTAGTTTTCAATATCGTTGCAATAGTGGGATAAAAAGTACCCAATGTGTTAATTTAGACTCTAATCTATCTGTATGTCAAATTTTAGCTAAAATTATTCACACACTGTCGCTTTCATAGTATTAAGAAAAGATGTTTATCGTAACAGCTTTATTAACTAGCTAGTTCCCGTAGTTTCGTCCGGGGAAAACTGAATCCCGTTCTTTTTAATTTTCACTAACGTTGTAGCATGATGCTACATAATTTTCTTTGAAATTGGTCTGTTAAGGTTCTATACCCCCTAGTTGGAGCAGGGTCTTTTGACGTTTTTTATAAATTTTACCAAATTATAATTTCAGTTTCAGAGATTCGCTAGTCAAACAAACAAACTCCCCCGCGTAACATAGATGTACATTATGTCCTTAATTTATTATCAAGGGTATTAAAATTCAACAAATTCATAATGTCTTATATAAAATGTTTCTTATTTTGTTTTAAGCCGAGATTAGGGGTTTTTAGTTATTCTTGTATCTTTGTTTTTCTTTAATTATTAAAATGTAATGCCTTATCAAATTTATAGCTACATTAAAAATATTTAGATTTGTATAAAAGACAAAGTCGTTTTCTTTTGTCTGTCCCTTTGTATGTTTAAATCTTTAAAACTATGTAACCGATTTTCATGCGGTTTAATTAATTAGATAGTATGATTCAAGAGAAAGGTTTATGAGTATAGTACATGAATAAATGCGCGAAAAACGACGGGGCTAATAATCATAATTAAATCAAAAGTAGCGAACTAATTAAAGCAAATAAATACTAAAATGAAACGCAGAAGAATTCATTTTCAACATCATTGTTTAAAAGAAAATTAAGTCAGCAGTTATTAGATATTTTAATTTAAATAAGTTACAAAAAATAACTCTTCAAATTTATTTATTTATTTATTTATTTGAAAAAATCAAGCCATAACTCTGACAATAATACAATATGATTTATAAATATAACAAGAAAATTCACAAAAGATAATTGTACAATTTTTTGTCAGCGGATATAACTCGTCTTGAGTAACAAAACATACAATAGTAAATATTAAAAAAAACGAAATATACATATACTTTAGGGGTGTTAAAAAATGTAACGAGTCGTTGTCTGTACATGGAAGATATATGAGAAAAAAATATTATAGGAGACCTCTATTAACGCAATAGAACCCAAAACAATGATTTTTGAAATTTTTGTCTGTTTGTTTGTGCACGCTAATCTCAGAAACGGCTTATCCTATCTAGATGGGGGTTTCAATGATATATTGTGGCAAGCTTCACTTAACATTTAGTGTTTAATTCATGTCAATCGGGTGATAAATAAAAATGTTATGGCAATTTAAAGAATCACGTTGAACTTGCTGAACGTTTGTTGGCGCGGGTTAGGCGTTTTCAAAAATGCTGCCCAAAGTCACTTTTCTACGCGGGCGAAGTCGCTGGCACAGCTAGTTACTTACTAAATACCAAATGAACCGTAACTCAACAGTTATGGAAAAACGCTAACAACGTGAAAACTCACGTTAAAATAAAAACCATCTGACGCACCACTATTACCTCTAAACAAATAAATCAAATCGATTTCTCGCAACCCTTACCCCATAACATATATTTATATTTGTTACCATAAGGGTGAGATGAACGGGGACGAGTGAACGAATTCGTCTAAGTTCATTCTTTTTAGTACACTTTCATTCATTTAAATTATTCTAATATTATAATTATCTATATGTATACTAATATTATAAAATTTATGTGTTTTTTAATTGTAAGGGGTAATCTCGGGACCTACTGAACCGATTTAAAAATTCTTTCACCAATAGAAAGTCACATTATTGCTGAGTGTCATAGGCTATATAAAAACCGAAAATTAACATTATGCCCAACGAAGTGGACACGGGTCAGCTAGTAGTATATAAAATCAATGCGAGTTTTCGTTCTAAAGTTATAAATCAACAATGCCTTTACCGATTTGTCTAATTTTGGTCTTGAATCATTCGTGGAAGGCTAGGGAAGATTTGTACGTTAAGAGGGGATAGCTTACATCCCGGTGTTGCCCCGGGAACAGGAACTACGCGGGTAAAAACGCGGGACACAGCTAGTATAGCTTAAACCGAAGTCGCTTCCTTCTGTCTGTCTGTATGTATGCTTAAATCTTAAAAATTAGGCAACCGATTTTCTTACGGTTTTTTGGCAGATAGAGTGATTTAAGAAAAAGGTTTATATGTATAATACATGCATAATATGCATACGAAGCCGGGGAAGGTGGCTAGTTTACTTATAATGTTCAATTTTCCTTCTTTTGTATGCTTCTTTTTTATAGTGGAGAAACATAATACCCAAAGGACTATAGGAAAGGACATCTTAATGAAGCAGATTAAATTATTCAAAGATTTTTCCATGTTAAAATATGTGTATGACAATTATAAATAACTATGCACTATCTACTGATTAAAATAATTTTCAAAATCGCTTCATTCGATTCAGAGATATTACTAAGAAACTTTACATGTTTAAAATTAGACCATGGATTTTTGTTTCTTATAATACACGTCACAGATAAAGCTAAGAGGAAGCTATCTTAAGTTACCCCGTATTGCTTAAATTCCCTTCAAGTTACGCAAGTAACCGAGCTTAAACATGCGTGTCCGTAAGTTAGATAATGACACGAATATTTTGCGGTCATACGTTAAGGAAGTTACTTAAATTAATGCCGAATAGAGACGTGGGATAGTCTTGTAATAATATATAAGTATTTAAGTTAAAATGCTTATATATTTATGATCGGTCTGATTGTTTTTAATATTTACTTACATTTGTTTACCTTTTTACCTAACAGTTGTGTCTTGTCTACGTATGTCTTGTCTTTCTTGTTTGGCATGTTTTTTTGTAAGAATTTATTATATTTATAAGAATTTAGTTGAGCCATGCTATTGCGTTTTTATTGGAGTAATAAAAGGAATAAATTAATAAAAAAAGAGGAATATCATACATATGCTCTTATTAAATAAATGTCTTTAAATGTAGAATTTTCTTGACTTTGAAGGTGCCTTAACGCTAATAAGTTTAGTAGTTTATATGAATACATGTGTGATGGTATGTCTTTTTCTTTTTAAATAATTAATAAGGTAATTATTGCTCGAATGACAGAGGCTTAATTTCAAAAGTTTAGTGAGTAAAATAAAAAACTCGGGTTACTCAATAAGTGAATGAAGTGTATAGTCCATAAGAATATTATAAATGAGAAAGTGTGTTTGTTGGTTTGTTTGTCCTTCCTTCACGCCGTAGTCAAGAAATGAATCGACCTGATTTTTGGCGTTGAAAAGATGGAGAGTAACATAGGCTACTTTTAGTCTTAAAAAAACTTCAAATTGCCAAGTAAGATAACTGGAATATTTGTATGTGTACACCAAATATCGTCCATATATAACCTAATAAAGCAACGAATCGACTTGAGTTTTGGAGTATAGTTTTACATGTCCTAGCTGTTAATGGAAAGACCTACAACATTGTTTTCACTAGCGTCTTTAAATAGTGCCCTGTTCTATATACATGATTGATAATATGTTTTTCTCCCTGACAAAAATTTTCTAATTACACGCGAGCGAATCCGCGGGAAAAGCTAGTAATTATAATATATATTAGAAGATATTGACTTAGCTTTCTTTTCGAAAATCATTTTTCTATGCTCATAGTTATTTAATATATAATAGTCAGTATGAATAAACCTTTGATTTAACTTGTTGGCAAGAAAATGCTAAAATCGGGCTCCCCTTAGCTTCCTGTCACCGATACACCCTCCATGCTTAGCGGTAACTTATGTCAGCTTGAAGATCATTTGTCATACGCAATGTGTAACTTGGATATGTTAAATAATAAATGTTGTCTGTAAGAGATCACTTTCTGTAACAAGACTGCATTTGTTGTTGTCTATGTTGATGAATAATCATCAATATAATATATTATTAATATATAATTGTTAGTTGTGTTAGTGAAAAAATACAAAATTGATTTTATGTTTGGTCCTAATTAGTTACTTTTAAAAAATTTTCAGTGTTTCAATTTTAAAGTACAATCTATCTATTTTTAGCAAAGAAATAAAATTCTAACTTAGGATATTTTTAATTAACATTAAATATTATATCCATAGAAGATTATTTCATTACAATATTATAAATAGATAGTATGTATAATTGTAAAGGATAATCACTGGAATTACTAAACGTATTTTGAAGGTTTTTTAAATTCGTAAAAACTTATTATTTCTAAGAGTTCGTTTACTCGGAAAGTATGGAAGATACGATACAACGATTCTTAATAACTTTTCGTTGTTTGTCTGTCCCTATGTATGTTTAGATCTTAAAAACTATGCAACAGTTTTATGGCGTTGTTTTAGTATAAATAGATTAAGTAGTTTAAAAGGAAAGTTTATAATGCCTTACCTACATGCATATTGCATAGCATCGCCGAATAGAAAAACTGTATAATTTTAAAAACCTATACGAACTATGTTCTTCCCCTACTTCTAGACTGTCTCCGTTTCAAATTTCATTAAAATCTATCAAGTAGTTACTTGATTTTAAGACAAACAAACAAAAGGTGTTTAGTATCATTAAATCTTGGTTTTCATAATAAACGAAAGTTCGTTTAATCCTCTATATATATGTGTAGTGTGAATTAAATGTATTAATATATAATAGGCTGTATTTTTACAGGTATACTCGTAGCTATGACTAGCAATTGTTATTTTGCTCAATAAAGAAATGTTAAGGGTGCTTTATATGAAAATAAGTTAACGTAAGCTAGTCTTACTGTTGATCATGATACAGGGAGACTTCTTGCTCATGGTAATTGGGTCAAAGAAACCGGTCAAGGATCCGATTGTTATAGGATTTTCAATATTTGGTTCAAATTATATTTCGCGCGAAATCTTCGCGGAGGAAAGGTCACTGTTTGATGGTGTTGCTACACAAAAGTGTTTATTCAAATGTATTTAAATCTGGTAACACTGTTTGCGTTTTAGAAAATAGTTATTGTGAGATTTTACGCAAATTACTTTTATCTAAATAGCATATTAGTATACCGTGATTAGGTTAATTGTTAAGTGTTTAATTTTTTGTTACTTAGAAGTACTGAAAGCTCTCATACATCGATGTATGGTTTTTTTAAGTTTAATAGAAGTAAGAAAGTTAAACCTTAAATATTCATTAAAAATCAATCCTTTGTATATCTGTATTCTGTAACAATTCGTATATTTCTCATTACGATCTCTAGGAAAACCGCGCAGCGTATTAAAAAAACCTTTAAACAAAAACTAAAGGTACATTTTGAAATTATTAATTGCCTGTTTAATTATCCACAAAATAAAAGAACGGAACGCAATGGCTACCTACAGATAATTATACCACCCCGCAAAAAACCAATATCGAAACATATGTAAAAAAGCATTGTATATTAACGTCATTTAAACATATATATAATATATGTGCCGGTAGGCGGTAGGGTGGTTGATTAAAAATCATGACATGCGCAGAATCATTTAAAAACTAACGGAGGCTGGGTTTAATTTTTAAGTATTGATCAAAAATTGTGTATGTCGAGGGAGGCGGCCCCGCGAAGTGCGTGTATTAGATTTTTTTGTTGGAGAATTTGTCATTAGTTCCCTTTTGTTCGGCGAATATTTTATGCCTTTGAAGTTTGTTTAGGAAGGTTTTAATATGTTAGATGCTGTACTGTATTACTGGTGTGAATTCTATAGGTTTTTTAGGTGTTTGTCAATTGTTATCGTTGATTTGAGATTATTGAAAAAAAGAAATTGTCTTCATTATGTTAATAAAAAAAGTCCTAATTAATGATAATATTTTCTTAATGCGTAATATAACATTACGAGTTATTGTTTTATATAGAAAAAGGCAAATGATTTATAATGAGATACTAATTATAGAATTTCGATGTAATGTTTACAAAATAATACGCGAGGGTATTATCGATATAATTAAAGGAAAATTTTCCTGTTTATACATTTTATAAATAGCACTTTTATTTTGGCAATTAAATTAGCCAGTGTGTTAGCCAGTGCTTAATAAATTATTATATAAAATATAAAAAAATAAATAGTGGATATTAAATTCTATCTTGTATATATTTCAATAAAATAATACAGTAAGAATAATTCTTATATCTGCATATATTTAATAGATTTAATCGATGTTTTTTTCCATGTTTTTTTTCGCGCCATGACAGTTTCTGTCACAGATTAAATATTAAAAAGCTACCCTTGGGTTGGCAGAGGAATTGTGTCAAAGAAGTCAAGTGTCTATTGTCAGTTGGCGTGTGTGAATGTCTATGGTAGATTCTAGGTTAGTAGTTTAGTAGTTTTTTTTGGTGTAAATATGAATTGTTAACCATTTTCGGTCATAGTTTATTTGTCTATAGCATGCTATAATTTATTTTTTTAATTACTAATTACATTTTCAATTTTAAAAAAGGGTTTTAATAAAAAAATATAATTCTATATTTACAAAGATTCTTTGTAATATAATTATAACATTATAATCATTAGGTATGCCCATTAAGAAGAATTGTTCTTAAATTCTAATTTTTAACGAACTTCCATTTAAATTGTTCCCGTAAATATACTTTTTTCTAACTAGTTTAAAATAAAGATCAAAAGTAAGCCTATATTTCGTTTGTTTGTATATAAATTCTACAATAAAGCTGTACCCTTTCATAACTGAGCGTACATTAGTATATTGTTGAGCCGAAAAACGGCAAAACATAGGAAAAATAAAAGCACTCCCATAATAGAATATCCAAAAGTCTAATTAAAACGAGAACGCATCCGCATAATAGCTAGTACCGACTTTATATACACCAAATAATTTTACGTGAGGCAAAAATAAAAAAGCACGAACATTAGATCTCAGAGGCGAACTAAGCAACCGGCATGTGGAGAATAATTTAAAAATACGCAAAATACGGCACTTGTGGGGGCATATCTACCCCCAACCCCCTGTTTTGCGTATTTTTCGGTATGCGTGGCAGGTGGCCACCCTCCCGGGGTGTTCGTTAAAAAGCGCCCGAGTACGTATTATAAAAGTTGCGCCTACCGCGTGTAAGTAGTGGCCGGGGGTAGGAGCCACCCCCGACCCCACCTAGTTAGACAGTTAAAAGTATGCGGTATTAACGGAACGGAAATGAATATACGAGTAGGTAGGTACGGTTTTCGGGAGGCTGTGACGCCGCGGGTTAGATTATGAGTACACTTTGGCTTTATTTCGTTTTTTTCATTTCGGGGCCTGTTGGACCCGCGGAGGGTGTTTAGAACTTAGGGTTACGTTTTGATGTTGTGTTATAGCGTTATACGTGCGATAGACATACGAGCTACATTAATGAACAGAAATCTTAATTACAATTAAATTAAACGTAAAATATAACAAAAATAAATATTTTATTCTGTTGTAAATAATCGTTTAACAATAAGATGATGATTCAAGTGTTTCTAAATGAAGCTTAGTTAAAAATACTCTTAGAATGTTGTTATAATTAAATTGTTATATTAAGCTATACAAATAAATGTTTTATTTCAAAACAGATGTTATGAAAGAATAGAGTATGCAATCAGATTCTAATTTGACTCAAAATAACGATTAATTAATGTTTTAAGATTGAATCCTTACATTTAAATGTAAAAATCATTCTGTTGTTGAATTAATAATCCATTAGGTATATTGGTAATAATTCAACGATATAACTATATTTTAGAATCGAAACATTTTAATAGTCGAGTTTTTTTAATGACAAAATTATTCTACGAGTCAGTTTTGTTTTAAGAATATTATTCTTGAAATAAGAAATTCTATGTAAATCCTATATTATATGTATAATAAGCGAGTATGTTGTATAATGCTAATAAGTGCGGTATAAAACTATATTAATTTATATTTAAATAGCAAAACGAATTCCATTAGATTTAATTATTATAAAAAATTAATAAAAAGTCTTTGACTGATTTCGTAACAACATCAAGAAGTCCTTTGTTTTAGTAGTTTTGTGATTAACTTTAAATAATAATTTAAAATTGTTGGAGCAAGAGAAGTGTTTTTTATTCAGAATTTAATTCTATAAGAAGTAACTACGTTCTTTTTAAGTTAAAGTAGTTATTAAAAACGATATAAAGTAGCTATATTAGTGTTAGTTACTGTCGTCAAAGGCTAACTTGATATCCTTCATCCATAAAAACAAAATAATACGCTTAAAACACTTTCGCCCGCAATTTCAACACATGCCAATTTAAAAAATACCTTAAAAATAAAATCCAATATTAGAAACGATTTTAAAATCACATTTAATATTGGAAATTTTGTTAGTTCAGAAGTGAATCGAGTGGGGCTTGAAAATTCACGCCCTTTCAGTAATTGGCTACAAGCTACGGAACATAGCTACTTCAAACGATTTCTCTTACTAATTAGAAACGTTACAAAATATTACATATGTTTAAAATTAATAAATACTACATTACGATAATTAATGAAATATTCAATTAAATTGATTAATAATTAAAGTCATTCTAATCACGATTGGTTAACAAAAACGTTAGAACAAAAATATGACGCCTGCAATTTTGTGAACGCAATCGCACGTAATGAAAAGATTGCTCGCACATTTTTGCAAGGCGCACGGCGGCCGCGTGCTGGCTAATACGGAATACATTATAAGGGTCAGCTTTTGAGAAACATTTATGAGGATTGAGATGTAGCCGGGATAATTGTTATGTACGTACCTGCCTGTCTTTGCTTTTTGCTTTGAACGAACTTTATATTAGTGATAATTAAAAATTTTAAAGACTTTATTTTTTATAATATGACGAGTTAATTAAGAACATTATTTAGTGTTTTACTTTTATTTAAACGTAATATTAGCAACGGTTATTTGAAATGTACGTTTATTTTTTTATTAATGACATTTTTATTAAATTACATAATTTGGTTTATGTAAAATTTTTAGTAGGTAAACATAATAAGTGAAATTTATTCTGTTTCAACCTCTTTTCGTTCTATCCATGCAAGACCTGATCCTGGTTTTAAATAATTAAGGATAGATTTAACAAATAAAGTAGTACTTTCAAAAAATAAAAATTAATAAAATCATTACCAACAGCTCTTAAACATATAGTAATGTAGCCGTAGAAAATAACAAGTAATGAAGCCAATTTTGTTTACATACAAATATTTATTGTTTTTTTAAGTGAGGATTAATTATGTTCGTGTTTTACTAGTTCTGTCATCCGTATTACCATGAATAGTGCAGTGGGTATTGAATTCCCAATATTTTTTTTATTAACCATATTTTTAGGGAGTGATATTTTTTCATGTCGCCAAGGCTCTTCGGCCTAACGATAAACTTAAAAGGACTAAGAAGGTTTATATGAAAGCCTGAATACTTCAACAGATTGGCAAAACGAAGCCTTAAATTTGTAATTCAAAGTAATAGTGGATTTATGACGCAATCCTGCAGCATAGAAATAAAACAATTTATAATAAAATGTAAACAGGAAAACTCGTATTTTCATTTAATACGCTCCCACCCTAAGCACCCCCCAGAATAGACCGAAAATACTCGGTTATGATTAATTCGGAATGCGCGGCGCATTGATCAAGGAAGAGGGTTTTTACTGAAACTACCCACCTCGCAACCCCTCCAACCCCCCAACCCCGGCAGAGCGGGACCCACCAGCCGTCTCACTCTAAAACAAAGATGCTAAAACTTCTTTCGCAAGTATGAAGATTTTAATTTCATATTTTTGACGAAACTGTTCTAATTTAAGGGCTAAGGGTAATCAAAAGTCGACTCTATATTTAACGAGTTAAGGTCGATATCAGCTCACCGGCACAGAGCACTTATTTCCATTTTCTAATGCCGAATTAGTTTTCGAAGTGAAAGATACAGTGCCAAGACTGTGTGGGTGTTTTAATTAGTTATGGACCCTGCGCGGTGACGATAGAGTTCGTTTTCGCCCAAATAAGGCTCTGAAGGAATAATTCTCAAGTTGTACCCCGAAATTAGTCGAATAAGGAGAAAGGGGTTCATACGACGGGTGGTTTTAAAAGAAGGCAAAAAGGTGGGGACAGAAAGATGCGCAAAGACTTAGTTTGCGCGGGGTTGCGGGGGGCGGCGGGGGTTCTAGGGTGTTATAAAATATATAATTCTATACTTACAATACTTGTAAATACGGTACGCGGAAGCGTGGCGATCTACCGCGTTGATACTTGAATAGATTGATTAGACCAAAAAATATTGATTTAAATTACTTCCTTCTGTGTGTAATAATGTTTTTT
>JADANM010006310.1:276874-289269 GCA_026213755.1 Eurema hecabe | reverse complement strand
AACATAAGAATTTAACGCCCCTAATAGATATAAACGGAATATTTCCTATAGCTCATAACTCCGCTCCATAAAATAGGACGAAAAACGGTATAATTCAAACAGCCTCCGAGCATTTAGGTTGAAATAAGCATTGCATAAGAAAGAGGGGTGGCCCCCTTGCTATCTCTGTTTTTAGTATTTTAGTAAGTTCAGGGGGAAATTACCCCCCGGGGGTGGGGGTGGTAAGATGTTGATGTTTCTTAGTTTTATATTACAGCGGTACTTTATTGCTTATTTGTAGAAGTGTGCTGTACGGATATGCAGATGTGACGCCATTTTTAGATCGCTCGGAGTTTGATTAGAATTATTTTAGTTTAGTTGAGGGGTGGGGGTTGTGGCGTTATGTCGTGGGTGCGTTTTATTGAATCTATAAAGTTTTTAGTTTTTGCTGTAAATTTTTATGGGTTTTTTTAGGGAATTGGGTTGTTTTTTTAACGGTGTAGTCGTTACGTTATGTTATTAGGTTACAGAGGTTTCGAACTGGATTTTTGCTTGGTTTTGATGTTGTTTGAGTTTATGATTTCATTTTTATATAGTGGGATAGTTTTATTGTGCAAAAAATCACAATTATCATAAAAAATATTAATAATTGGCCAATCGTTATTTCGAAAATGATGTAAGGATTAGACGTACACTTTTTTCAATATTTATATTTATACTTACTAATAAAATAAATCTAAAATATAATAAAAAGAAATATCGAGACTAATTTGATGCAACCCGATGTTATTAAGAATAATCATAATCCTGTAGGGTAATTAAAGGATAAAGCTTGTTTAGTATTTCGTAATCTATACTAATATTATAAAGAGGTAAAGTTTGTGTGTTTGTTAAATTGTAAGAGGTAATCTCGACCGAATTATAAAAATTCTCTCACCAATAGAAAGCCACATTGTTGCTGAGTGTCATAGGCTATATAAAAAGGATTGTTAACATTATGACCAACGAAGTGGGCACGGGTCAGCTAGTAAGTAATAGATAAAGTTGTTTTTTAGCCGACTGCCAAAGAAGGAGGGTAATGTTTTTCGAGTGTATGTAAGTATGTATGTCTTTTCCTTTGTGACCTCCTGTAGCCTAAACGGCTTGATGGATTTTGATGTATGAGGTATC
Source organism: Eurema hecabe (assembly GCA_026213755.1). Classification (NCBI taxonomy): domain Eukaryota; kingdom Metazoa; phylum Arthropoda; class Insecta; order Lepidoptera; family Pieridae; genus Terias; species Terias hecabe. The sequence continues at coordinate 288,120 of JADANM010006310.1, read as the reverse complement.
GTTAGATTTGTCTTGATTACGGGAGTGTCATAGGATACATTTTATCCTAAAAGTCCCACGGGATAAAGATATAATTACTCTTTTTTTAGTGTGCAGTCGGGTATTTTGTTTTTTTAATAATTATAGGATAACTTGTTTACTATTTTACCTGAATCCAATCAAATTGGTTCACGGTCTAACTATTGTACAAAAAATATTAAATATATTTAGATTGAGTTTGACAATTAGGTAGTTAATTTCTATCATTATTTTATTTTTAATATTTCTAAAAGTAGACACGAAGATGTTTCTTAAGCGGAGAAAAGGGAAGGTGTAAGGCTACAGGTAGGATAGATCGCGTCACGAAACTTTAGCGCTGAACGAAACCTGCGCTGAAGTCAAAAATAAGGTATCGATTTAACGGCGCGCCGCGCGGGGCGCGTGATCGTCGGGTCCGCGAGCGTTGATTGGTTGTCCCAGTCGTGTTGTCTTTGAGCACCAATATGTCAATTACGAGCGCGATTCTACCGATGCGCAACTATTCTCGTCCAGCGCTAAACGTCCGTGACGCGACCTATACTACGTGAAAGGACAAGCGTCGGGTCAGCTAGTATGAAATCAATATTGGTATTATTTTTTATATTTAAATGTACATTAAAGTTTTAGTAATTAAGTTAAAGTTTTTGTGCATATTGGTTTATAAATCAGACGACATTTAACTGACAGTTTTTAAAATACTTTTGTAATTATTTTAAATACTTCATCCACGTCATGTTGGTGACCTATTAATGTAAAAATAAATATGAACTAACACATACATTTTATACAACTAGCGATCTGTCCCGGTTTTGCTCGCATATAATGCATGTATTATACATAAAAATCTTCCTCTTGAATCACTCTATCTATTAAAAATCACATGAGAATCGGTTGCGTAGTTGTAAAGATTTAAGCATACATAGGGAAAGCGACCATTTTTTTACTATGTAGTGATCCCGTAAACGGACTAGACTATCAAATCTATTTTAAAATAAATACTTCGCAATAAAAGTTTATTTTGAAACCGAAATTTAGCCAAACAAAAGCCTCGGCTACCTGTTGAAACAAAACGGCCGAGCTAAGCGCGTATGAAATAAAAAAAAAATAAAAAAAAATCAATAAACCTGAAAGTGTGGATATTCGACCGAACCGCCGATCTTTATTTGCTCAGCGGGAACTATTGAGAGGGAAAGTTCAAAAAAACACGTCACTATTTCTATCGGAAAATAGAAAAAGGTTGGCGTGAGCGCGCGGCGCTTTTTTGTGATTATTTTTTCCGTTTTGTTTTCGGTCGGCGGGTTTTTTTTTTGTTTTTTTCGCGTTGTACGTTGTTCGGCCGTTCATTGATGGGCTTTGAATGGGGCTGTGACGTGGTTATGTTCGTATGTGAGCGAGGAATGAGGATACAAGTTCTAAACGTCGCTTTGTTGATGTGTTTCGAAATTGGTGAGCACTTGAGGTATAATTCACGTATTGTTTTCAATAAGCCGTGATACTCGTAATTGTTGTTGATGGTAGTTTAATAAATAAGGCTGTATGAATGAAATATTAATCAGTTTATTAATTGGGAAATATTATCTTAATATATATAATCTTAATATATATACATAATATACTACATAATTACTTAATAATATATATACACGTGTCACAATGTTTGTCCTCAATGGACTCCTAAACCACTTAACCGATTATAATAAAATTCGCACACCATGTGCAGTTCGATCAAACTTAAAAGATAGGATAGCTTACATCCCGGAATTGCACTGGAAACGGGAATTATGCGGGTAAAACCGCGGGACACAGCTAGTAGCGAACGAAACCTGCGCAGAAGTCAAAAATAAGATATCGAGGGGACGGCGAGGCGCGCGGGGCGCGTGATCGTCGGGTGCGCGAGCGTTGATTGGTTGTCCCAGTCGTGTTGTCTTTGAGCACCAATACGTCAATTACGAGCGCGATTCTACCGATGCGCAGCTATTCTCGACCATCGCTAAACATCCGTGACGCGACCGATACGTTCTTCTTTTGAATGTTCCTGTGTCGTACGTGTTCGGGAACGCTGCATGATGCTGATTCCACAAGATGGTCGTGCGTGGCATAGTGCCCTATATTTTTGTATTTCTAGTTTTAGGCTGTATCTTAGTATTGTACATAGTATAGTACATTGACAATAAAGTTTCTTTTTCTTTTTCAAGATTATTAAAAGATTTTTTAAACATGTGATAAAGAAATTAATAGATATGATTGACTCTGTCCCAATAGGGTTATATTAAAAGCGACAGATCGTATACTATTGAATTTGAGTTGAGGAATCAAAATTAAAATCTAAAAAAAAAACGTTATAAACAAATACATTTTTAACAGTAATCAATGGAATCTAAAGAGGCTTAGTTTGTTTGTTTGTGTGTATGTGGCTAATCTACGGAACTACTTAACTGGTTTTGATATTATTTTGACAAAAAACAGCTCCAGACTCTTATTATTGTGAGCACGAAGTGAGCACGGGTCCAATAATAAATACTATTAGATAATCAATGTTAGACCGTGTTAGAGAGAGACAGACAACCGCAGACCGTTTCCGTCCTTATCATCCGAATGCAATTTAAATAAAATTATTTATAACTTAGCGATTTCGATACAAAAAAGAGCCGAAATCGAATAGCGGATACATTATTTAAATCAGATGTATGTACGTCCGTACATACAACTTTATGTGTATATAAAAAGTAAATAGTGATAAAAAAACCACATTTTGTTATGAGCCGATCGGTGGGCGGGAGTTTGCACTAGCTTATACAGGGTGTTACAATAAACCTTATTAATTAACTTATTCCCGTTTTTACCCGCGTAGTTTTCGTTCCCGGGGTAATGTCGGGATAAAAAGTATTGTATGTGTTAGTCTAAAGTCTTATCTACGTGTATACCAAATTTCAGCAAAATCTGTCTAGTACTTTTTGTGTGATTGAGAAATTAACATACGTGCATATATTCTAACGATGTGTTACCAGCCTTTAAATATTTCAATAAGAAAGGATATAACAAGGAGTAATACAGGAATTTAAAAATAACATAAGATTATAGCAAAAATATTTAAAAAAATGTTACCATCGATAATAAAATAAAAGCCTTCTTTTAAAGATAGAAAACCTACATTATAATTGAGAAATACATTTTTTTATAACCAAATAATTAGTATCCTAACAAAAAAAAATAATCAAATTTATTATCAACAACCTGTATATAAATAAACATGTGTTAGTACACTCACACACGCACACACAAACACGCATACACAGACAGGCACGCACGCACACACGCGCAATCGAGGTCACTGCAGCTGTAAGTATGGAGTAGGATTTATTTTTAGTTCTCGTTCTAAATATTTTTTTTAGAATGTGCGATTTCAAATTAACGGTCATTGGGGCTCTTTTTTGTTGTAGTTGTTGTGTTGTTCTAAGTTTCGTGTATTTTTTGTTCATAGTTTATTAAGAGTAAAAAAAAAGTTTGATAATGACACAACACTTTTTTAAATAGATAGTATTTAAAAAGTATGAGCACTTACTTTAAAATAGACAAAGGCTATGAAATTCTACAAATAATTCAAAAAAATAAACTTACGTTGGACTAATTACAGCTTCATTACAAGTTTAGTTGAATAAAATTTTAATCTTTTTAAATCGAAGTAGAACTCGTATTCAAATTTGCTTAGTACCTAGATTTAATCACAAACGCTTATATATTAAACATATATGTAAATAACAAAACAGTTACAAAACCCGCGAGCTAATGAAGCATTCATTCCCCATCAGTTACACGCAGACAATTACATTTTGACACTTGCAACGAGCGAGCCGTCATCCGACCTTTCCCATATTGTCCGATTCAATTCGTCTTGTTTAAGGCCCCGCAGTCATGTTTGCGACCCACTTACAGATGCACTGAATCTAGGTCAAAGACTTTATTGTGAGAGGTTCGGTTGTTTTAGGAATCGGTTGCGGCTAACTTGTGTTTAACACGTCAATGTGTTCAATTTCGAATAATTTTTAACATTCATGGCAATATATTATGTATGAAATATACAAGATCTTAAGATATTAATTACAAGTAAATATAATTACAAAAATTCGCAAAAACTTTAAATAACCATTCATAATATGACATATTTTGCCAGTGCATATGTGTCTATATAAAATCTAGTATACTTAATAGTACATATATACATTTTATTAACTTACAGTAATACCATTTATGATTAAAGCCACAATTTTAAAATATCAAGTAATGTTTAATTTAAAATTAAATGTAAAAAAAGCTGTCTCCACAGTTAGCTAGCATTAACTCTATTGCCAAAAATGCAGGCTCTCGTCGTGAATACGCATTAAAAATCGACAATGAGCGTGCGTCTAGCCAGCGAGACTCTCTCTTTTATTTTGTTTTTTTTTTCAATTTTTATTTTTAATGTCTATACGAAAGTTGTTGGTCAACTATATTGTCTATGAACTTGAATAATAGATAACGTCTTCTTTATATTTATTTTTTTGTTTAATAAATAGGAAAAAATTAATGACGGTTTTTTATTTAATTATTAGGAAAAAATGGATGACTTTTAATCTTAGATACATGTAGTAAATTTACTTAAGAGTTTTTTTGATAATGTCTAGTTTTTCCTTCTTTAACAGAACGAAATATACATATTCTGTACCTGCTATTAAACAGTTATTTTTATTTCCCAAACGTATAGAATAAAGTACTTTAGTACCATTTAAACTTATTATAAATCGAAAAACAGCAATAACTTAAAACATACGAGCCCGTAATGCGATTTCGTATTAAGCCAAATATCGAAACGTCTTAAAAGATAATCAAACACTTACTTATAAAATACTGTACATAACATTTGCATTTATACGAAAATTTCACCGATAAGTGTAATGAATCGACGTTGCGTAAAGCGACGCGGGGAAGGAACCTGTTACCCGACCTTTGTCTTTTATGCGCCGCTGTACCAGAAGTGTGCTGTAAAAAACGTAAAATATGGCTTCAGAGAGCACGAGGTCACACACTTTTAAAAAAATCGGCTAAGCGCGAGTTACAAGCGCTTATCGGGATTCCGAATTTTAATATTTTTTTTACGTCTATATGTCTAATGCAGTCATAGGCAAATAAGAGCTAATTTACGTTAATTTAAGTATTTGTGACTTTATGAATTTAGATGAACGATAGACATAAGAATGTGGTATTAATTTTGTCCTATTTATATAACGGAATACTAAAAAATTAAATTTTTAACTCAAACTAACGTCATTGGCAAAAAGTCTTACACAATGTATCTACAATTCGATTATGGAATGCGATTTTTATTTCACAAGCAATCATTAGCCACATTTTAATTATCTATAGCGCTGTTATTATTTTTTTATTTCATACCAACCAATGAGGTTGAACTAAAAATTCAAAAAACAATTAGTATTCGATTTGCATACTAATCGCTCGCACACAATCTTGATTTTGTTAATTTTATAAACGTTACAATAATTATACTTGATTTTATACTTGAAAATTATAATACTTTGAAGTTTAAATACTTGAAAGCTGTTTTAATAGATTCGTGACGCAATTTCTTTGCAACAGTCATTTCTCGCGTCGGTTTCGTAACGTTTCGATAAGATAGTTTTTAATTTAAACCATAAATGGGCAAGACATGTTTCGTTCTGCGAACACCATGCGCGTTTTGGAAGCCTTTGAAAAATTGATGAGGTCGCTGTTTTAAAAAACATGAACGTATGTAAAAACATGAACAAATAATGATCTTATTATCCATATAATTGTCAATTTATGTGGCCGTTCAATAAAGAGCACTTTAATAATATTGTGTTATTAATTTGAAGAGAAAATTATTGTGACTCTTATTAATTAAATTTAAATGGTATTGAAGGATGTTTAGTTGTTTGTTTAAGACTATTGTCACATTAATGTACAAATATAACTAGGAATATGCAAAATAGTAAAATGAATATTAACTTTTCAATGTGTAATGATTTTTTTAGTAAAGTATCTATCTATATATTTAAATATATGTTTGTTAGTATGACTATATTGTAAGGTTATTTTTATTAAGGGAAATAAACGTGGACATCGTTCTGGGATAAATTTTCAATGGTTAGTATTGATATCTAAAAAAAAAAAATAATTAAATGCAAATGAAGCTTTACAAAAGAACGTCTTACAAAACAAAGATGTCTAATCTTATTGGTGAAAAGCAATGCATCGAGCAGCCGAATGGGTGACCTAAATCGGCACATGGCCGCGCTGCCGTCACGCACATCTGCATGTGCATGTGTGCAGTTATCGGTACGGTGAGAAAAATTGACAGCTTATTTCTTTTTTTTACCGTCGACTCGAGCGAAAGTTTTCGGCCAGGATTCGAGATTTGAGATTCAAGGATACGAATGAGGTCGTATATAATTTTAAAATTAATTAAATAGTTTAGATTTGGTTTAGGTTGTGGTTTTTTATATAAATTTTGGTTTCAACTTTGTTATTGTTATTTATTTATTCATTTGTATTCTATTCTATTTTTAAAATGAACATAAAATTTAGTTGATAAAATTAAACTATGTGCTACATGCCTAGAATGATTTGTATCTATTAATAATAATAGATACTATACTTACTAGTATTTCAAATACAAAATTATCAACTAATAAATATAATAATTAATTAAAAAACTTTATAATGTATACAACAGATATATGTACTAAATAAATGAATATGCCGACGGTTCTGATATTGAATTGTGGCGGGGCGTGTGTGTGCGTGTCATTCTTTCACACATTTTTGAACGGAACATTTTTATGTGCGCGCGTGTGTGCGTGCGCGCGCGTGTGTGCACTAATTGCGATAGCTACTTCATTTAAATTTCGAATGTCAGACGGCCATTGCGAAAAATGTTTAAATTCGAATTTTAATTGTGATATTATTTATCCTTAGTGAATGATATTGTATCTAACATTTCTTTTTTATATTTATTTTTTTTTTTGATTTTTTTTTGTGTATTAAATTAGTTAGGGAAAGTATGTTGTGCTTTTGATGACGGGAAGGGAGTCGCGTAGGACAGGATAGGAGGATTTTAGTCTTAATGACGTCACATAAAAGTCTAATACAACTTTAAAGAGACAAAAAGGTAGTGTCTTAAAAAAAGGGGGGGAGGAGGGGTGGAGTTGACATCCATGTGACGTACTTCATATATGACCTTAAGAACAGTCACACAGTAAATTTGTTTACAATTCCAATAACACGTCCGCCATATTGTTTTAACGGTCATACTTTCAAGTACGGGATTTCGCAACAACAAGATGATCTATAGATCAATGATTAAGAAATGAGCTTCAAAGAAACCTTCGTCATAAATACTGTCCCCATTGAAAAAGAACAATAAAAGGCAAATGACCTTAATGTGAACTAAATATAAACAAAACAAGTCAATTGATGCAATTGTATTTGGGACGAGTGCATATTTTGTTCACTGTATTGTTGAGTATGATAATAACATCGGAAATGATACAGCAGTTTTGGTTAAACTATGACGTTAGATATGTATGGTGGTTTATCTTTGATAGAGACTTATCATGAATTATTGTTATAAGTATGTTCATCTTTCTATTTTTATTTTTTTCGTATCTTTTTTTAACTATTGTTTCTATTATTAAAAGGTCACATTCAATATAGAACTTTAAGCTTCGCATAGCTTCGTTAACCATCAGTTAATCCTAAGTTCCAAAACCACGCTATAAATCGCTTAAAAACAAACACACAGACAAAAAATAATATATTTAACATCATTTATATTTAACATCGAAGGACTCCAGACAGGTGATAGGAAATCTTAGCACTAAAAAAACTTCCATAAAAACTAAGCTTATAAAATTAAGTGACATTTGCGCGTGCGCAGCGCAGGTGCGTTAAAACACTATATTTATGAATAATATTTAAATAATCGAGTTAACTTTCTACTTGTTATTAAAAACCAGTTTCGCGTACGGAAAGATTATATTTTTTTACTTGGGTAATATTTTGCCTCATTTTTCAAAATCATGAGTGGACAAAAATTCTCTTCTGGGTAAATAAATAGGTCGCTTTACAAGCTCTAATGGTAATATAGTGTTGCATACCTTTGTATCAGCCAAAAATAATAAGACTAAAAACTCATTATTAACAATAATTCAACTAATCTAACTGACACTGGCCATGTATAAAAATAAAAAACAAACTCCTGAAAAAAAAAACAAAAAATTCAGCTACGTCATTATGCGTGTCCGTCGCGATAAACGGCCGATGCAACCGGACATTACGCCCTCATTTTTATTTGGCACATAGACAAAAACACCCTTTTTTCTTTACATAGCACACGCACACACCGACAGATACATAATATATTATGTACTGATCAGTGCGCGTTTTCCCTCCTTTTTAAAACAACGCCATATTTGATGTTAAGCTGATTACGGAAGCTGGCCGGCGATAATTAGCGAATGTTTTTTCGGAATTCGAAATTTGAATTTTATTCGGCTTGATTACGGATCGGATGGATTCCTTTTTTGAAATTCATTCACAGTTCACACTACACTTCGATAGACGGATGAAATGACGCATTGAGACGAATCACGAATACGTTGAGTATTTCGTAGTTCGATAGTTAATAGATTCAGAATTCTTTATTTAAAATGTTTATTTTTATTAACTTATTATTCTAACAATAATAATAAAAATATATAAGGAAAGATTATATTAAGATTAGTATTAAAATAAATTGAAAAAATAGATAAATATTATAGAGAGTCAGGAACCGCTAGTTTTCATCTTAGAAGTAAATTCAGAAAGATTGGTTTAACTCAATTTATGATTCGCGTTCTGTAATGACGTAGTTAGTTCTACGTTTAAAGTAGTTCTTATATAAATTTTCCGTTAGAAAATCTGTTTGTTTGTATGTCTTTTACCTGTTACTATAAAACAAATAAGTGTAAGTCTTCACGTAAGTATCTATACATGAAGGTTTAAGGAATAATTGAAATCAAGAGTTTTAAAACATAAGAAATGTCATCAAAGTCGATTCATAATTATCGGATGGATCGCATGACAAACATACAGAATGTCTTTCTTGAAGTCAAATGAAGCTATTGTTCAATGACTTCCTTTGACATGACATTTAATAACTTTCATTTTGTAGGTCTTAAAAATCTAACATAGGTACGTGAAAAATTAACTATCAATTTTACTTAAAAAATTTCTTTAGGCATTCACACGCACACAGGCACGTCTTAGATATAACACGACCAATTTAAAAAGACCCCCGGTATTCCTTCACCTCTGCAACTTATCCATACAAAGTGGCACTTATAAGACATTTCGGGGGTCACGCTAACTGGTAGTACTTATAAAAAGGGCCCTCAGACCCGTTGAGCTAGACTCGAGACTCGAGTCCCGAAGGGCAGAGGGTCGAAGGAACTGGATTACGAGTCGCCAGAAGGGCAATTGTACGCTGTTGCTATGCCGTCTATTTTGACATTGACTTTGACAGGTTAGCTTTTTTTTTGCGCGCGCGGTTTCTAGTCTGCCAGTGACATTGTTTTTAAGACTAATGAGAATTTATTAAACTTATTATTAATTGTAATTTTAAAATATTGTACTATTTTTATGTAATTAAAAACAATTATTTGCTTATTCTTTATCAATATAAAGAGTTCTTAACCTTGTAGGTACTATACCAATGATATAGTATGGTTTTATTAAACCTAAGGATTTTTTTACCTCATTTTTGTTATAACTGATCATTTAAACTACTATTTAATATAATCAATTCAATGCATTCTCAATAAACAATGAATATTATTACAATAGCAACATACAATTTAAAACTAAAACCTATTTGAAATTCGAATTAGTAAATTCAAAACTTCGTTCAAAAACGCAGTCAGACAAAAGCGAAACGATTAGTACTATATCAACAAAACAACGCGCTCATTGACGGCCACAATTCAAATATCGAATGCTATCGAACGCTAGTGTGCGTGTGTAAACTACCGCGTGCATGTGTGCTAGTGTGGGACATTTAGGGTTGAGGTCCACTGGGTTATTGACATTTCCGTATTTAATTCAGAGGTGCGTCAAGTACATTTTTAATGCGATTTCATTGGACGTGACTCATTCTAACGAAACGGTGTGATGCAAAAATATAAATGGATGTTAATGCTATATTGGACATCCTACTAAATAGGTATGGTCAATATGATCAGATCATCGATTAGTAAAAAATCATATTAAACACAAAACTTTTCAATCAAAACTTCTTAATATTATCATTTATAATACATTGACAAATGATTTATCTTATCTACAGTACTTTAACATAACAATAGTCAATAAAACAACGCAGACAGTCTCAGTGGAATGCAACCTTATAATATCTTACATGTGTGCGTCTATCCTTCCTTGACCTAGAGGCACGACTATCGTCTCTAGGTCAGGACCACTACACACACTACACGCTCCGCCCGCTGTAACCTGACCTCCCGCCCCCCGCTAACTATTCACTGCGCCGGCTAATGCTGGGGGCTTGAATGCGACAGCTGGGCTCTAAGTAAGCTGGTCATACGATAGCCGGCTAGACGACTGGTAGACGGATGTACGCAATCTCGGTAATGGTTTGAATATAGAATGCTTTGAGTTTCGGTCAAATTTGGAATGTAGGGATTTGCGTGTTTATACGTGGTATGTGGTTTTCCCGCGTTAATTATTAAGTTTGTAGCTTCATTTTCTCGTGTGGCAAGATTAGTTGTTGGGAATAATTTGCTTGTGTGTTTAACATTGACGCGATATTCGAATTTTGATTAAGGAACGGTTTCTAAGATGAATTAGTAGTTACATAGATTAGTTTTTTTTTTTTTAATTTGAGGTGTAGTAAAAAGTTGCCAGTATGTTTTAAATAAAAAGTTATTAATAAGATTACGCAATATTTTTTAATGTTCATAGACCAACGAGTATGTTTGTAAACTAGCATTAAGACAGGTGGGCGCGCCTTATTTTATTTAAGAACGTGACCTAAGCGTTTTGTCTTAATATCAGTTGTTTTATAGTTTTTATTGTTAATACTTATAAACATATTTATGTGTGGATATGTCAAAAAATCCAAATAATATGGTTTGTTTTATTAATTTTTCTGGTTGCAGTTT
>JADANM010006310.1:264579-276864 GCA_026213755.1 Eurema hecabe | reverse complement strand
AATCCAAATAATATGGTTTGTTTTATTAATTTTTCTGGTTGCAGTTTCTTACTAGTTTGAAGGCCAGCGGCTTTAGACGTTGTAGGTACATTTTACCTAAGATTACCTTATCACTACATAGAACAAAACAAAGTAGCTGTCTCTGTCCTTATATCCCTATGTATGCTTATCTTTAATTTTTTATAAATAAATTTGGTAAAGGAAGGTTTATCTATAATACATTCATAATATATGCGAGCGAAGCCGAGCCGGGTCCCCAGTAACTTATAAATATGTTATATAACTAGCGCCCAGCTGGTTTTCGTAATAAAAAAATGAAACGTCTATGTTACCAAATCGCTTTTAAAGTAAACAAGATTGACGCTGTTTTAACAGCGAGCTGACTATATAAGTGAAATATTCACACCACATTTTTGTTTCCAAGACTAATAGTTTTTTAATTATTAAGATACGATGATGTAGACCTTTTCGTTACGGTTGACTTTTTAAACCTGGTACCCGTTTTTACGTTAAAAAAAAATTATTTAGCATTCAAAGAAATGAAATAATCAGCTTCATATTTGATTTATCGATTATTAATTTAAAAGAATATATTTTAAAAGTAATTCTGGGTACATTGTGTTTATTATGTATTAGTTTTATTTTCTTTTTGACCAAATTAACTGTTGGGTACCCCCACAGTGCCAGACATTCAACCGCCTGAACAGTGATGTGCGAATGTCACTGTGCTCCGGTCTGAAGGGCACTGTAGCCAGCGAGATTACTGGGCTAATGAGTCTTAACATCTTATGGCTCAAAGTGGGGAGTCAATGTAGTGCACCCCTGCCCGGAGCAAAGTTCTGGGTAGCACTACATTGGTTATGGGCTGGCGTTTCTCTTACCATCAGGAGGGCGTCCAGCTTGTCTCACCACTTCATAGAATTAAAAAAAAATTGAGTAGGGTACTTGTATGTAATGAGTCAATTTTAAAAATAGACTTATGTTGTACGTATTCCTATTGGGGAAAATTTTACCGATCGTTTAATTTAAACGAACTAAATCTTTTATATGTACATATTGTTTGGTTAACCATTTTCCTCGTTTTTGCAACATTTTACACTGACGCTTCCTTCCTCGATAAATGGACTATCCAACACATGAAATATTTTTTTTTATCAAATCGAGCCAGTAGTTACTGATATATTTGCGTTAAAACAAATTAACAAGCAAACTCGCTTTATAATCAACTAGCTGTTGCCCGCGACTCCGTCCGCGTGGACTTCCCCTTGAATAATCCTTTTTGCAGTTAAAAAGTAGCCTATGTTTTATCTCAGGCTCTAGACCATATATATGTGTACCAAATTTCATTACAATCGGTTCAGCGGTTTAGCCGTGAAAGCGTAAAATTATAAAAGTTACAACCCTTCGCGCAACCTTTTGGGGGTTGATTAAAAAAAAAGTAGCCTATGTCCTTCTCCAGGCTTTATAGACTGTACCAAATCTTGTTCCAATCGGTTCAGTAGTTTTAGCGTGATGGAAATTGGAAAGACAGACAGACAGAGTTACTTTCGTATTTATAATATTAGAATGGTATTAGATATTTAATAAGGTGATTTAGAAATGTACCAGGCTCGCATAAGTCTCCAATAGGTATAACAAAAACAATAAAACAGTTACATAGGTAGGTACAAAGCACACAGACAAACGTGTCTTTTTGTTTCATTAAACAATATAATTAATTGAATTGTAAATAAACTGGTTAGCATAAAATTTAATTGTACCGTATGTTGACGCCAATAGTGCATTTAGATATAATATTATCTATAACCGGTAGCATTTGTTTTGATAATAATTTTTTGTAGGACTGTCTGTTTGTAAAAATTGACGATTTTTTTTCTAGTATATTTACTATATTATAGCAGTGCATTATCTCTTTATTTACTGGACCGATTTTGATTATTGTTTTACCAATAGTACAAGAAGTTAAATATTTATCATCCTATAAGCACTCTTTAATAATAATATATTTTATATAAAAATATTTTTACTTTAAAATTTCGAACATACAGACAAAAAACCTCAGCTTTTATGTACATAAAGAAATATAGCATACAAACAAACAAACACTTCAACTTTATATATTAATAAAGGTGATTCACAATTTGATGTACTAGGCTCGCATAAACGTGCAATAGGTATAAATAGTTCCAAAGTCAAGGGTTGGGAATGCATCGGGGTGAATGACCGCCGAAACGCAGCGCTCGACAAGGTCACGCACACACACACACACACACGCACACACATAGACAACGGCCGTGAAATTAGAAATAATAGTGCCGTGCGGAATTATCGATGTTTTGTATGTGCATGCAATTTATCGACAAATTATTTTTGAGAGATTTCTCATGTTATTAGTAATGTGAGACATTGTTTTTTTTTAACTAGGCTACATATACTCGTAATCATAAGAATAACGAAGCAATGCATGAAAAAATATTTTTGATAAAATCGTGCGAATAATATTATAATATTTATTTATTTTTACAGGAAAAGAGACTTATAATAAATGGTTTAATTCGTTAGTAAAATATCTTCCATTATTTGATCCTTTTTTCGTAAATTTTAAAAACAATATATCAATGCATTTCACAAAATAATTCAGATAATCGTTTTAACGCATCGCAAATACAATGTGCCAAAACATCTCAACCCAAACGTACCTAGGTGACATATTTGGAATAACAATGAGGTATTTTATCACTACCTTACTATACATACATACATACATACATACATTGTACACAACCAACATAATCATTAAACAATTTATTTCCGATGCGTAAAAACGAATTTATTGCGACAGGATGTAACAATTTTGAATAAACAATAAAGGTTTAATGTCAAGAAATGACTGAAATTGATTAATTTTGAGGCTATCGAACTTATTTTTAGGCTCCGAATTAGCTGAGGTCACGAAATACATGTTAATGCGACTTTAGAGTGTTCAACAATGTGCTGGCGGGAAAAAACAATGGTTTCCTGCGCACACGGTGTTACACATGCTAATAATTCTGCCTCGCGATCCGTATAGTGATAAGCGTGTCTGCCTTCTAATTACTGCTTCGCTAATCTCTGCCCTCGACGTTGTAAGCGCTGTAGAAATTAGACTACCATTCGAATTTTTTTTGAGATCTATATTCCTGTTAAAATACATCTAAAACGATTCAAGAATAGTATATGACTATCACTTTTTAAATGCTATATCTTTGTATTATATATTTGAAACGCGGAATATTAAAAAATATAATATGGTACCAAATTTAAGTTATCGTCTTTTTGTCATTTAATAAGGATTTGTTGGTTGAATTATACATAAAATGGTCTAGTAATTTAACCGTGATACAAACAAAACGTTCTAAATTTTAATATTCATTTTAAATACAAAATGACAGTTCACAAACACAACAACAACAACAAAAAAAGTCAAATGTCACTCGAAAAGCAGCACAGTTTCGAACATAAATTACCTATAAAATATTTCTATACATTTCAAAATGTAAGGCGATATTTATTTATCACGTCTATAGATAATTTTTATTAAGCTCCGTCGACCTCGGCGTGTTTCATTACGCTTAATGAGATTAAGGAAATAAACCACTCGAGTTCTGCATTCATTAGTTTTTATATTATTTAATCAAATTGCATGTCGGACTTAAAATGTTGTAATTATAATTCACACAAACTACGTATTAAAGCGAGTTAAATGCATTCAATAATATACAAACGTATAAATATCTGGCCGCCATCTTAGCCTTTGTTGCAAGGCTAACCGGGTTATTCACGTCAAATCTACTGAATACTTATTTGTATGTTATAAAAATGTTTTGTTGCTCGTTATTTACTGTAATTGGTTAGAAAATTTCCGCATTCGTTTACTGAGAATTAATGTGAGTGTAAGTATTGTTTTCGTGACCTTTTTATGGTTTTCTCGTAACCAAATCTGTTGTAACGATGCCTGGATGGTTGGCGAGCAATTATTTTTGTTAATGATGACGAAAGGAGTTTTTTACACATTTTAATTTTAACTTTAATCAAACATTACGTCATACTTTGCATTGTAACTTCTTGTTGGTTGCTACATTTAGAAGAAGAACAAAAATATAATTATAGTAATTATCCTAGTCATTACGAAATTCTATCTTTATACATTTAAAATTTATCTTATAGTAATGACTACAAATTTAATCTTTTAATAATTTTGTAATATAATTTATCGATAAGTAGTTATAGTAAGCACATCACTATTCAGTGCTATCGTAACTAAATTACACTAGTGTTTGCAGAAAGCGAATTGGTTTATTTTCGTAATGTTAGGCTCAGACGCATCGAGTGTGCACTCTGGTTTATAATAATCTTGACAGCTGACGTGAAGGCGGGAAGCGGGAAATATGCACAGATAATGTATGATTTTTTTTACAGACCCGGAGACTTGGCGATTTGACATTAAATAGATTCTAATAAGATTTTTGAATTCTATGAATGTTGTACCTAAATCTAATTATAAATTTATTTTTGTAGTTATTATTTTGTTAAACATGAACGTACTTTTGGCGAATAAGATTATTTTTATAAGAATTTTATTCGACCATTCGAGTGACAGTCGGTAATTTTCCATCGATTAATTTTGTCTTTTTGAGTATTTGAAGGTGAAAAAATTTCTTAAAAGAAAAAAAATAAGAACATTACTTTAAAAAGGTTTATTTTTTGTCTATGGTTTACGAGTATGTGTTGACACATATTTTTAATAGATATAAAGACTGTATAAAACATGGATTTAATAGTTTGTGTTTATGGCTAGTCTTTGCAATAACTTGTGTCTATACTTATCATACAAAAATTTAAAGGAACACTACTGAACCGGTTTTGGAAATTCTTTTGTAAATAGATAGCTTGGTTCAATTCTTTCGACTCTTACACATAGATAATGTTGAAAAAAATAGTTTTTGTTCTCTATAAGGATAACAATTATAAAAGTCCTTAGAGTAATTATAAAGTAAAATCGTACATTACGAAATATAAACGAAAAATCTCCCTCCAAATATCCTTTTTCCGTATTAACAATTCACATTTGGAACCCTTCAAACGCAAATAGAAAGGCTCTAATTACGTTGAAATAATACATGAGCCTCCACCATTGTTGTCGAAAAAAATTTTTAAAACAACAAAAAAACTCCCAAAAATGCAAATGGCGCAAAAAAGCGTTCCCGCGCAAAATAACGACCCAAGATGGCCGCTACTTAGATCCAGCCTTCTATTGGTTCGCTAGCTTTTAAATTTAAAAATGGAATGCACTGTCCTTGGCGCGCGGGGTTCGTTGACCTTCCGATGCATTTTGGCGGTTTCCGTTAAATCCGTAAGGGCGTAAACGGTTCGAGTATTAGCTAAGCTAAATAGGACTCTATTTCGAAGTGTTAGAGTATATAATTGTTTGACGTATCCAAGTGCATCGATGCACGCCAGACGTTTTGTCAAATGACTTTAGACTCTGGTACTCGTTGTTAAGAGTTAAGTCGATTTTTGACGTTTTTTTCTGGGTTTATCGTTTGGGGATTAATTCGTATGCGGTAGGTGTAAGGTTGCTATTCCCTTGATGATGGAGAGGGTCTTATCATGCCCACTGAAGGTGAGCTAGACGCCGGATTTTTTTTTAATTTTTTCCTTTGTACTTGAACAATTTGTTAGTCTTAAATTTTCTGAATATAATTATTGTTAAAGTTATTAATTCTATTAGTAATTTTTCCATGCTTTTGTGATATTTGAATGTTATGGAAAAATTGCTGGTCAGATTTAGATGAATCTTTAAAATTTTATAGCTGATTTTTTTTAATAAATAAGCTAGTATTGTATAACAATGTACAACATTGTTAAATTATATGTTCCCCTGTAGTGTGTGACCCTTCTATAAACTTAAAAATAACATATTTAATATTTTTAAGTAGTAGGTAATGCTTAAAGTTCCCTTACCTCAGTTTCTTTCCTTCCCTTTCACAAATCCTTCCCTTTTTTTAAGGGAATTATCTTTTAGTAAAGTTCGCATTAGGTGAACATCCTCTTTAGTTGGTCATACGTACAAAAAAATGATTTTTTCAAAAAAAATTGTTAAAAAACTGTGTATAAAGTTAAAAATGATTACAAATTATATAGTAACCTAATTGGTCAGTACAACAAGACCTTATTTCAAGGTTTTCGGACATATTTAGGCAACGCATAATTTCTGATACAACTGTTGGCGGTAACTTTGAAAATACAACCTCCGTTCTTAAAATACAGCCTTGATATTTATAAACCCTTATAGTCTTACGTTCGACGAAGTTAAAGTCAAAGTGAAGTATAACTATTTAACTAGGCTTTATTTGATGGTAACACTTGACAATGAGATATAGTAACACCTAAGATTGCTAGGCTTTTGTCTTTAATACATTTATTTATACTACTAGCTGTTGCCCGCGACTCCGTCCGCTTGGACTTTCATATGAACTTTTACACCCCCTCCTTCCCCCTTTTTTAACTCTTTTTCCAGTTAAAAAGTAGCCTATGTTCTTTCTCAGGCTCTAGACTATCTTTGTATTAATTTCATTTGAATCGGTTCAGTACTTTTAGCGTATTCGTTTATGGAAAGATAGACAGAGTTACTTTCGCATTTATAATATTAGTATGTATAGACAGATTTGACTTTCGTTATTTAAAAGGGGGGAGGGGGGGTCAAAGTTTATATGAAAGTCCACGCGGACGGAGTCACGGGCAACAGCTAGTAGTATATAAAGCCTTAGTATAAGCATACTTCAGAAGCTGAACAAAAGATGTAATTTAAAAGTCGCCATCTGATAACACCTCGTCTCGCTGCGACCCTAGTACATGTATCTTATAATATGTTTATATATTAACTTAGATTTTCAGTTTGTTTGTACGTCATTATTATTACCGTGAAATAACGTACCGATAGATTATAATAATATACCGAGTCTCGTTAAATTGTAAAATGCCAATTGATATAATATACTTAAAATACACTAACTAATAGTCCAAGAAATCAGAGTTTTAAATAAGAATTTCAGATAAAAGCTTGAATTTTTGATATAATGAATGTCCTTTGAAAGATCCGTTAATGAATTTAATGAATTTAAAAAATAAGAAAAACAAAACAAAACTGTTAGAAAAATTTTATCTGAAATTCGTATTTAAGGCTTTATTTTTTGGACTATACATACGACTTTAGTTTTTCATTTTGTTCATACGTCAAAATTATGTCACCCTAAAGATAGATTATGATATTTCTAGTTAAATTGTAAACTAGCAACGTATGTGTAAACAAAAGAATAGTATGTATATGTTATGTATCCGTTATCTAGTTGCTAACACAAGCTTTCCTTAGCGTGGCACTAGATGGCGCTGTGTCGAAATAAGTTTTCTGAAGCATTTTATTATTATTTAACTAATTTAACCTGCCAGAAAGTAACTTAACTTCCTATTGTAACAAAATTTACATCTTTATAGTATAAAGTATAGTTAAAACAATAAAAATTATCAATAAATCCCGCAAAGTTTTATCAAATTCGTTGCAGCATATCTTGCCCTTAGAAGCAAGGCCAACGTGAATGCTGCGTCTCGCTCTCACAACAGCTGCGAGACAAGGACAAAAACAACACTATTAACTTTGTTATATGTCTTTATTTAACCAGATGTCTGAATTTCTACAATCATTTTATTATTTGTTGATCCGTTTCGTGGTTATACACTTTCAGACATACATTGGAAATTGTATAGATTTGAGTTTTACACTGACAAACATAGGAACCAACGAATTTTTCAAATATTGCTTTTTCTATATTAAAATAACTGCTAATTAAATTTTAAAGTAAACATTCTGTAATTTTTTAAAACTGAACGAACTGACGAAGTAATTCCCGAACAAACATAAAAAGTATATAAATATACGGATGAATTGAGAAACCTCCTCCTTTTTTTGAAGTCGGTTAACAGTTAACATTCACTAACGCATATTTGTCGACTTTATAGATATATATAAGCAATATTTTCCAGGCCACCTGTGCATTGTTTGACAAGGGTTGTAATTCTTCTTAATATTATAAACGCGAAAGTTGAAAATGTATGTATGTTCGGTTCTCTTTCACGCGAAAACTACTAAATGTATTTGGATGAAATTTAGCATGCAGGTAGATTAGAGTTTAGACCGTGTATCAGTTTATTTAAAGTATAACATGTCATGAACAATGATATTATATAATAGATATGTTATACACCAACAAATCAACCGAAAAAAGTGTTCCGCACAGCAGCGGCAGCACACATAGGTACATACAAGTCAATACGATAGAGAGAGATAAATGATAAAACCAACAAGAAAAAAGTCCTAATTAGGATATCTTGCGTCTTCAAAATTGAGCTTATAACATATCTATTTAATATAATATAATCGGCCATGACCTATTCCAATAAAATAATTTTGTATGTAGACATGTTATTGTTTAGTTTCTCGAAAACGGTCGAAGCAATTTCCATGAAAACTCTTACGATACGTGACTTCGATCATAAAGTTAATAAGACATTGGTTATTACTTATTATGCATAGTTAACAATAATTTGGAACTTCAAAGAAATTATCACTAAATGAGAATAACTTAGCTAGCTGCGCCCGCAGTTTTGCCCTTGTATTTCCCATTCCCGGGGCAATGCCGGGATATAAAGTATCCTGTATTTTAATCTAGGGGATCTCCTATCTACATACCAAATTTCAACTTAATCGCTCCAGCCGTTTTTGCGTGAAAGAATAACAAACATACAACCATAGCTACATTCTCAAAAACTTTAACATTTATAATATTGGTAGGATAAATGAAGTCAAAGTAAAAATAATTATTTCCCGGTTAAAGTACCTTTATCATATCCGTGCGAAGCCGGGGCGGGTTTCCTAGGTTTTTGACGAATATTTTATAAAGCGAACGAAGCCGCGGGTAATAGCTAGTAGTTAATAAAACAACTGATTCACATTTCGTGTTGTTACAGCGCAGTGTGTAGAAACTCATCGTTTATTGCTCAGCCAAGGTCACCCACATTGCAAGGGAGAGCATTTCCTTCTCGCTCAATAGATCGCTTTGAAATTACTCATAGGCCGCTCACACATCCTCGACTTTATCTTGTATGTATGCCGATATTACGTCAATCTTACCTTTTAAACTAAAAAGGAACTACTGTTTCGGGTGTAGCGAAAACCCAACTCACACAAAAAAAAGCACCAAACTTAATAAGTGTTAAAATAAACAAATTCAATTGGTTAAAAGTATGCAAAAAATTTTCTTCTCTAAAAAATTTAAGAAAAACAAAGATTACTGGATCGTTTTGTATGAAATGTTTTAAAAACGATAGCTTTCAAAGCGTTATTGTTATTTATGTAATGAATTACGACTCAAAGTTAAAAATACCAAAAATTTTTTTAACTCACAAAGGAAGGCTTAACAGCTAAATGCAATAACTACCAGTCAAATAGTAACTATATTTCTGACCTCCTACGATTTGACGACGTAAGTGGTTATTATTACTAATACTAGCTTTTGTCCGCGACTCCGTCTGCGTGGACTTTCATATAAACTTTGACCCCCTTCCCCCCTTATAACCCTCCCCTCTTCATATTATAAAAAAACCCTTTTTACAATTAAAAAGTAGCATATGTTTTATCTCAGGCTCTAGACCATCTGTGTAACAAATTTCATTACAATCGGTTCAGCGGTTTGGCCGTGAAAGCGTAAAATTATAAAAAGTTTCAACCCCTCGAGCAACCTTTTGGGGGTTGAATATAAATAAAAGCAGTCTATATCCTTCCCCAGGCTTTAGACTACGTTTGTACCAAATTTCGTTCTTATCGGTTCAGTAGTTTTAGCGTGATGGAAAGACAGACAGACAGAGTTACTTTCGCATTAATATTATTATAGTATGGATTATAAAGGCGAAAGTTTATGAGGATGTAAGTATGTTTCTTGCTCTTTCAAGTAAAAACTAGTAAATGGATTTGGATGATATTTGGCATGCAGATAGATTAGACCTTTTTTACAGGGGTTATAACCTTTTGTGGATACCAGGTCCATCTTGGGGGAGAAGCAGGTGGTTATGTCGGACTCGCCAGAAGAGTATACGTCGCGTCACGAATCTTTAGCGCTGAACGAAACCTGCGCAGAAGTCAAAAATAAGGTATCGAGATGATCGTCGGGTGCGCGAGCGTTGATTGGTTGTCCCAGACGTGTTGTCTTTGAGCACCAATACGTAGATTACGAGCGCGATTCTACCGATGTGGAGCTATTCTTGTCCAGCGCTAAACATAAATGATGCGACTTATACTTATTTGGGATATTGTTCTTTATATTTTTCAGGACATTTATACACAGCGCCATCTAGTTCCAAGCTACGCCGAAGCTTGTGTTATGGCAACTAGATAACGGAATAAATTACATATACATACTTTTCTTTTGTAAATACATACATACAATACATAGCAACACCCAGACCCCAGAAGAAAACAAATGTAAATTACAAATATATTTTCCGGTGTGGGGATCGAACCCACGACCCTTCGCGCAGAAAGCAGTTGTGCCACCACTGCGCCAAGCGGTCGTCAAATTATCTCGGCATTGTGTTGAGTGTACAAAGAATACTAGAAAACCAAAATGTACGGAACTAATTAAAAAATTAATGTACATTATACATGTAATGTATCCGTTATCTAGTTGCCATAACACAAGCTATGATTAACTCATTTCGCAGCGTATATACAGCCTAAAGCCTTCCTCGATATCGATAGGCTATCGAACGCAAAACATTTTTTTCAATTCGAACCAATAGTTTCTAAGATTAGGGCGGTCAAACAAACAAACTCTTCAATTTTACTAATAATTAATATGAGTATGGATTTTATTATAAATAGAAAAAGATAATAAAAATACTGTACATCATATAAATGACTAGCCTTTGCTCGCGACTTCGTCGCCGTCGATTTCTTTTTCCATTATTTCTTCGCTCCTATAAGTCGCAGCGTGATGTTATGTAGCCTAAAGCCTTGCTCGATAAATTTTTCTATTCAATAAAAAAATAATTTTTCAATTGGAACCAGTAGTACCTGAGATTAGCGCGTTCAAACAAACAAACTCTTCAGCTTTATATATTAAGTATAGATATAGATTAATATGAGTATGGATTTTGTTATAAAGAAATAGATCATAACAATACAAATTTGACGTATCACACATACAAACAAACCATTTTGTCTTAGAGTTTTTTTCTATGTTTTTAAATTTGTAAGTATATTTAAAAGGCATTTGATAACCTTTATTTGACTCGGTTAGTTAGTTTATTGTCCTTTAATAAAATAACATTAATATATCTTTTTGTATGTTTAGAAATACATCCTATCCTGCTAATACTAGAAATATGAAAGTTCATAAGAATGTATGTTTGTTATGCTTTCACGCACGGCTAGACCGATTCGGTTGAAATTTGGCATGTCGATAGATGTTACCTAAGATTAACATATATAATACATTATATCCCGGTATGTACGGAATGTAAAGATGTATGTTTGTCATTCATTCACGTAAAAACGGCTGGACCGATTTAGTTGAGATTTGGTATGTCGTTAGATGTTACCTAGGATTAACATATATAATACATTATATTATTGGCCCGAGAATAGGAACTATGCGGATAAAACCACGGGGCCCAGCTAGTTTTATTAAATGTTAGAAAATGACGTATCCTCCCTTTCGTATCTCCTATGTCCTTAATTATATCTAAATTAGTTCAAAAAACGCAAACTATCTTATTTTCAGGCAAAGTTATATTTTATGCGCAGGCGCCTCTCAGACGCAGGTAAGTTAAAATAAGTTCAAAGCTAGGTTAAGTTCCATTGAAAGCTTGCAACTAGCTTTGCCTCGCGTTTTTATCTGCGTGTTTGATTCTAGGTACTTTAGTGTAAAGCATAAAGCCTTAAGCACAAAACAAAGACAATATCGAAAATCCATTTAGGAGTAATACAAAGAAAAGCTTGCAAACAAACAAACTATGTATCTCTATGTATTAGTAGAGTCTGTCTATGAAAGTAAAATAATTAAAAAAAGAACTATATAGTAATTATTATTATTATAACAACAAATATTTGTACATAAATCTTAAATTTATAACCAAAACTGAAGTTCTCAAGAACAACGTATTATGGATAATATAAGGATACAAGCTCGATAT
>JADANM010006310.1:179099-189302 GCA_026213755.1 Eurema hecabe | reverse complement strand
TATAAAATAATAAGCAAGTGAAAACGCATGACATACGAAGCTTAATATTAAACCTTGCAATCGTTTGAAAATATCGTTACTCATCAGGCATGGTGCAACAAATATGTATGTATGTATGTGTGTATGTCCTCGTTAATAAGGTGAAAGTCGCTAACGCGCGCTTTCCAGTGATTTGGCATAATTCATCCTGATTGCTTGTCATTACCACACAATTCCGGGTATTCGTACTTGTATGCTATGTACAGTCGGCTGCGAAAATCGATGAACGCGTTTAATATTATTTTTTATTAACATTGACTTTGATTTTGACTGTTCATTGTGAGTTATCTTCTATAATATAAAAATGAATGGTAAAATGTGTTGGTAAGTGTATAACTCGATAACAGCTAAACCGAATTAGATATTTCTTTTTTTAGAATAATCTTGGATATACGAGGATGGTCCATAAGACAAAAAAAAAATGGTAGGTTTAGGATATAAGATTTCGGGTAGGATTAGGACAGCGTGAACAAAGTCGCGTTAGGACTGCTAGTTAACTATAAAATTTATTTATTTATTTATCCTTTATTACACATATCACAAATAACAAAAAAAAATATTTTTGGTAAAATATTAAAGAATATTTTTGTTATTTTTTTAACAATCGATGTCTTCATAAACTTTCGCTGTTGACTGTACCTTAATGTTGCATAACCATTTGGGTTGAGGTTCTGCGATGAGATTATCAGATATAATGAAACCTTTAAAGAAGTTGAATTAATTACAAGCTAGAGATTTTTGACTTTGATTTTTGATATTTTTAAATTTCGCTAAAATTCGGTCAAGTGTTTTTGGTGCAAAAAAAAAGAATTTCTAAACCAATAATAAAAACAACAGACTGATAATAAAAATTACATAATTAATAAATAATTATTTTTTAAGAAAATTTATATAGTTTTTCTTTTAACATTTATTTTTGCGTTATGTACACGAAGGAAATTAAACGGGGACTTATTTCTAAGACTCCTTTGTTTGTTCGTCTATCACCATGTTGTATCTCATGAACCGCGATAGTCGGATACAATAAAAACCCTTGGAATGATATTTCTTAACGCTCGTTTTCCCCCCTTTTTTCGCTAAAAGTGTGCGAGTTTCTTACGCCGGTTTTTCTCGCCGGGTTAGTTCCCGAACCGGTGGTAGGCACCATGTAGACTTTCTGAAGGTATTTGTTTCAAATTTACTCAGAAATAAAATATTCGCAGGACGGTAACCTTTTACATAGATAAATATTAAAATAGTTGAGTTTTTCTTTATATTCACAATTGTATCGCCTTATTTTAAAAAGAGGAACTATCAGTCTTGCCGGTTCTTCTCTGTAGAAACTGCCTTCCGAACCGGTGATAAATGTTTTGTAATACCGTGACGATTTAAGTGTTACTATGTGTAGCCTAGTTGAATAAAGATACTTTTGACTTTTACTCCGTCTTTGACTAAGTTGAAATTTTCACAAGTGTTTCTTTCTTTGTTACGGTTATAACAACTCATACTAAATACAGAATACAGAAAATTACTTAATTAATTAATTAAAGAACTATCGTAAAACCAACATAATTAACTGACATTATATTTACGTTCAGTACTATATATCTTAAAGGCGATATCGACGCCACATATATTTAAATTAACTTATCAACAAATAGCCCAATAATTCAAACAATGATTTGGTAAGAAATAAAATAAAGCAAGCATGAGAAATAAGAAAGTGCGCCATCTTCCGGGTGCGAAGATAATGCAAGGGCTGCGGAATGCCGGTACAGATAGCAAATAACTTTAAACACTATTTGTTTTTTAATTTTTATTTTTTTTACGATTGTACCACTTAGCAGGAGGTTTACGTCGAGTTGAATCAAGTTTAAACTCAGGCTAAATAAGCTAAACATAAACCTGACTCTAAACTTGATCATAAACTGCTTATAAAAATCTGAAAGTACTTATTTTTGTTGTAGTAAGAATTTTCTCAACTATTTTAATCCATGTTGACCCTTTAGGTTTGGAAAATGGAGAATGAAGTGATTATGTCAGACTTGTATGTATTGTATGTAATGGTGCCACTACCGACACCCACCGTCAGTTTCCGTCTAATCTATATATATATAAATGACACTCGTTTTCCGTTTTACGACATAACATGAAAACGGCTCGACTGATTTGGCTGGTTTTTTTTGTTGTATTTGTTATTATTAGGAGAAGGTTCTTATGTAAGAGAACGAGAAAAGATTAGCATTTCTAATCTATATAGATAAAAATGAAACTCGTTCTCCGTTGGCACGACGCACCATGAAAACGGCTTGACCGATTTGGCTGATTTTTGTTGTATTTGTTATTATTAGGAGAAGGTTCTTCTGTAAGAAAAGATGAGCATTTCACTTTTTTGATATTTCATGATTATAGTAAACAATACATAATAAAAAATAAATTAGTTAAATATATTTTCCAATGTCCTAATTATTTTGCTGTCTGTACGCCCGAGGGCTGGCTTGAAACGGGTTTTTGTTAGTACGAAATATATCTTAATCAATACGAAACTGTTATATATCGGCTTTTGAAATTGGGAACTTATTTGGCTCGTAACATTACATTTAATGTAAGCTAGACTCATACCGCGGCTTAACGTGCGTTTCCTCGAAATTAATTCCATAGTTTCTAGGTAGAGTAACAGATATGCATATTGGAAATTGTTTATTTTAATATGAAAGTAATATATGTTTTTTTATAACATGGGGGCAAACGAGCGAGCCAACGGATCACCACCCATTAATAAAATTAATAAACATTTTCAGGACATTTATACACAGCGTCATCTAGTTCCAAGCTAAGCAGAAGCTTGTGTTATGGCAACTAGATAACGGAATAAATTACATATACATACTTTTCTTTTGTAAATACATACAATACATAGCAACACCCAGGCTCCAGAAAAATACAAATGTAAATTACAAATATATTTTTCCGGTGTGGGGATCGAACCCACGAACGACCCTTCGCGCAGAAAGCAGTTGTGCTACCACTGCGCCAAGCGGTCGCCAATTTGCTAGATATATAAAAACATATTTAATTCATATTTATATTACTAACATTTCATATATATATACTACTAATTGACGCTCCAATTTAATTAATTTATAATTTAACTAAAGAATAACACACATACATAATAGATTAATTAAACATTAACAAATATTACATATAAATAACCCACTTAAAATAAATAGTTTCGAAACAAAGTAATTGCGTATGAATATAGATTAACAAATTTAAATTATTAACATGAAATTGAACCACAAAATTATATCCGAGGCAGTTAAAGTTAACTTTAATCAATTATCCATTTAACTGTCATATAGGATTATGCGACATGATATGCTGGGTTAAACCATTTTTGTTTTTAATGCTTTTCGCTGTCCATACTGAATAATATAAATGTAACTCTGTCTGTCTGTCTTTTCATCACGCTAAAACTATTCAACCGATTAGAACGAAATTTAGTACAAAGATAGCCTGGAGAAGGAAATAGGCTACTTTTTTTTTAATCAACCCCCAAAAGGTTGAAACTTTTAATAATTTTACGCTTTCACGGCCAAAATGCTGATCAGATTGTAATGGAATTTGGTTCACAGATGGTCTAGAGCCTGAGATTTTAACTGATCTTTAACATTCATAATGTTAGTTAGAATTCTCCAATTGCATGTACTTTTCTTTTTTTCCCTCTTTTTCGCTTTTTTAAAAGGCCGACAACACATTCGTATCATCTTCAGCTGATCATTGATAAAGATTTTTGCTTTCCACAGCTTCGATACCATCATAAAAAGCACAGTAGGTACAACATAATTTCAAACTATCTAAAACATAACCGAGTACAAAGATTTTAACACCGCAAAAGGACGGCTAAGTCATCAAAAGCTCATAAAAGAATTTGCGGCGGGGTGGAGGGGGGCGGGGGGGGGGGGGGGGGGGTGGGGGTTTCGACTCCTGCGCAGGCCGACTGCCAAAAATCTAGTCAAACAGGCTCGGTAGTGCAACGATCTTAAGATGAATGCGTGTGGAACAGCGGTGGTGTGGAGATGTAATCTTATCTTAATATATATAAATCTCGCGTCACAATGTTTGACCTCAATGGACTCCTAAACCATTTAACCGATTGTAATAAAATTCGCACACCATGTGCAGTTTGATCCAATTTAAAAGATAGGATGGGTTATATCCCGGTATTACCCCGGGAATGGGAACTACGCGAGTAAAATCGCGGGACACAGTTAGTTTTAACATATATGAATTAGAAATATCATTCTAAGGGTTTTTGTCTTCAACATTTCATACATTTTATGTATAATACGCCTTTTTAATTAGACATTTTTGTTTGTTTAAATTAACGTTGCACGGTGGGCGAATTTAATTTAAAATTACTTCCGTTGTTTTTTGACTTATTTCAAGTTTATTAGCCTTGTTACAAAATGTCTTATTAAAGCAGTTTGATCCAACTTAAAAGTTAGCTTACATCATAATATATGCGAGCGAAGCCGGGTGGGTCGCTAGTAAATACATTAAACATAGTAAATTGAACCCATTAAACACTTAATAATAATCTCGTATATCATTTACCGCATCCAAAATACTGAACGAAAGGTTTTCTTTCAAAACTAAAACAAAGGAGTCTCCACGCATTTCGCTGTTTCGTAGTTAGATAGTCGGTAGGTGCATCTAAAAAGTGCACGCTGTTCGGAAAACCAGCCGAAAAGCGGCCGACGCCCGGCCGTTGACCCGTCTTAGATATATAGATCTTAATATTCTTAGTATACAGCACTAGCTGTTGCCCGCATCTCCGTCCGCGTGGATTTTCATACAAACTTTCATCCCCTATTTTATCCCCTTGAGGGTAGAATTGATCAAAATCCTTTCTTAGCGGATGCCTACGTCATAACATCTACCTGCATGGCAAATTTCAGCCCGATCCATCTGTGCGTTGATAGATCACTATGTCAGTCAGTCACCTTTGAATTATATATAGATAGATAGATAGTACATACATATATGCATGTGTATGTATTAAACATTTCCCTTGAATCAGTCTATCTATTAAAAATAAACGCATGAAAATCGGTTGCGTAATTTTAAAGATTTAAGCAAACGAGTACATAGGGACAGAAAACGGAAAACGACTATTTTATTATCAATGTATGTATATATGTATATAGTATATGGTATGTAGTATATCTAAATATAGGTTACATCGGAATTAGAGCTACCAAAACCACACTGTGCTCCGTCTTATCGCAGCTTTTAGAGGGTCATAAACACTTGAAGCTACTTCAAAATATAATATATGAGTCTACTGATCAGGAGGTTCTCCTGATAGTAAGTTATATCTAAATAAGTATATATAAATAACGTGTCATGTTGTTTGTCCGCGATTGGCTTGTAAACTACTGAACCGATTTTTAATTAAATTTTCACACCGTGTGCAGTTTGATCCAACTTAAAAGATAGGATAGCTTACATCCCGGTATTGCCCCGGGAACGGGAATTACGCGGGTAAAACCGCGGGACACAGCTAGTATATATTCATAAATGTTTTATATTTTAACTTAAAAACTTAAAGCATTTTAAATTGTAACCATTTTTATTTTCCATATGTTAGGCTATATCCGTCAAAATTATAGGAGCTAATTTTTATAAAAACATTTTCATATTTAGAAAACTTGTTAGCACAATTTCAATCGTGTTTGTGTGTTTGGCGCCAAATTTACAGTTATGTCAATAAAGATGGCTGACAAACGTCTAGCGGTAATAAAAGTTTATGAATTTTGAAGATTGTTTTTGATCTCATCGTAACATAGTATTAATCGAAGTCGCTTTCTTCTGTCTGGCTCTATGTTTGCTTAAATCTTTGAAACTACTCAACCGATTCTAATGGGGTTTTTTTAATAGATAGAATGATTCAACAGAAAGGTTTTTTAATAATATATGCATCATATATGCATGCTTAGTCAGGGCAGGTCGCTAGTTTTAAACATGTATGAAATATTAATTTAATATGAAAAATAAATACTATCAAATTAAGAAGAATGTATTATAATGTATATTTTTATCTGATAAAATTTGTTTATAGTTATTATTTTTAAAACAAAGAAATTAATCGTGTATACCATATTCAACAATTTGCTTTTTCTCACCTCGCTATTATTACGAAAAAAATATTTCATCAAAATCGGGTCAGTACTTTAAGCGCTACGAATATATCAACTAAGACATACTTACAAATATTCACACAAAGATTGCGAAATTTATCTGTCCTTTTGGTTTTATCTAATTTTGAAAATTAAAATGTTTTTAAAAATTATTAAGTAGGTACCCCTAACCTTCGATTAACCAAAAAAAATGTCTTCTTTAATAGAGATTCTTATGTTAGAATGTTCCAAAGTGTTTATATTAACAAGCAATTATATTCCCGTACTAGCTGTGCCCGCGACTTCGCCCGCGTAGAAAAATGACTTTGGCAGCATTTTTGAAGATGCCTAACCCGCGCTAACAAACGTTCAGCAAGTTCAACGTGATTCTTTAAATTGCCATTACTTTTTTATTTACAAACCGATTGATATGAATAACACACTAAATGTTTAGTGAAGCTTACCACAATATATCATTGAAAACACCATCTAGATAGGATAAGCCGTTTCTGAGATTATTGTGCACAAACAAACAGACAAACAGACAAAAATTCCAAAAATCATTGCGTTAATAAAGGTCTCCTATAATATTTTTTCTCATATATCTTCCATGTACAGACAGCGACTCGATACGTTTTTATTATATGTATAGACTAGCTGTTGCCCGCGACTCTGTCCGCGTGGACTTTCATATAAACTTTTAACCCTTCATCCCTTATAACCCTTTTTCCAGTTAATCTCTAGACCAAGTTTTTTCTTAATCTCTAGACCATCTGTGTACCAAATTTCATTACAATCGGTTCAGTAGTTTTGGCGTGAAAGTGTAATAGACAGATAGTCAGACAGGCAGACAGAGTTACTTTCGCATTAATAATATTAGTATGTATAAGTAAAGTTGTAAAAAATTTAACAACCCTTTCTTCTCTGTAGAAACTGCCTTCCGAACCGGTGGTAAATGTTTTGTAATACCGTGACGATTCAAGTGTTACTATATGTAGCCTAGTTGAATAAAGATACTTTTGACTTTGACTTTACTTTGAACCCCATACTAAAACTCGGGTCATTGTGACTTCACTTAAATTGCCTCGCTAACGATCCGTATTGACGAATCGTTCACCTCCGCCCACGTACCGAGGTACACTCTAACACACATACAAACACACTAACACATTATATGCATTAATGCTAACACTAATACCGGTGAATGTATGTACCTTTGAAGTTTATGTATTAGCTCTGCCCCGCAGTTTTGTCCGCGTAATTCCCGTTCCCGGGGCAATACCGGGATATAATGTGTATTAATTCAAGGGACACCTTGAAATCCGGTAGATAGGTGATAACCTATCTAAATAGCAAATTTCAACTTAATCCGTTTTTCCATGAAAGAATAACAATTATACATCCATACATATATTATCACCAACTTGCAGAATTATAATAATACTGACCCGTGCCCACCTCGTTGGGCATAATGCTAACAATCCTTTTTTTATAAAGCCTATGACACTCAGCAATAATGTGGCTTTCTATTGGTGAAATAATTTTTAAAATCAGTTCAGTAGATCTCGAGATTACCCTTTACATTTAACAAACATACAAACTTTATTTCTTTATAATCGTAGTATCCATTCCCGTGGAAATACCGAGATAAAGAATGTATGGATGTATGTCTGTTATTCTTTGACGTAACAACGTTATTAATATGTTAATATGTATGTTCCAGTTAAAATCGGAAGACTGCAACACGGATGAGTCGCCGCCAGCTAACGGCTCCGTCTTCACGATGACGCTGAAGAACAACCACCTCATCGTAGAAACAGAAGAGAGAAGTGTTAGTACCTGAAACATACTATCTACAATTATATAGAACAACATAATAACTGTTACATATAAATATTATATAAAATAGTATACAACAAAGTCGCTTTATTCACTCTGTCTTTATGTATGTTAAACTACGCAATTTTTTTAATAGATAGAGTGATTCAAGGAAGGTTTATATGTATAATGCATGTGTAAATGCAAGCGAAGCCGGGGCTGGTAGATAGTATATAATAGTATCAGCCAGACCCCACGAGTTTGACTTAAGAAGTAGATCTCACCTTGGCCTAAGAAGTTGTAGAAGTAGTATGTATTAAATTAAAGTTGAAACAATTATTTTTAGAAAAATTAGAACATGAATAGGCACACACAAGAAGGTATGTTATCAATAATAAGCGCATCTCGCCCTCGAACCTTAAAGTCTCGCCCTCGAACCTAAAGGCGAGGTTTTTATGTAAATTTATACATGTATCTTTTGTTGACTAATAAATGAAAAAAAAGTAGTAGAAACCAGGGAGATGGACAGGAATAGAAATAACATGGCTTTACAGCAAAGCTCTGCTAGTTACGACTTTCATATGGCTGTACAACTAATAACTTTTGTAAGGATTAATAAATAATTAGATACTTTAAAGTTACTTATTTCAAGCAAAACAGGCTTCAAAATTAGCTATTTACTAACGTAATTATAATTCTTTCCAACTTCCAGGATATAATGAAGAACGGCCGCGAAACCAAAATGAAATACTCTCCTGACAACGACGGCATATTCGTGGTTGAAGTCCAACAGTCTGCTGCGTACAGACCCAACAAATCCTTGCAGAACTCACCTCCGCACGATCCTCAAATATCCACTAACCAGGCTCTCATCCACCGCGTTCCTGAGGAGTTGGATAAACGAATTATTGAAGAAGACAGCGAACGAAGCAGTGGAAAGTTTGAGAAGCAAGCCTTGGCTCTATCAAGCACTGGCCTCTCCATATCTGACCTGAGCATGTCTTCCTTAGGCTCCCATAACGTCAGCTACTCTTACAGCAGTCAAGTTGGTTACGAGCAAGGACCTTTCGGCTACCCAATATACGCTGGATACGACGTATCTAAAGAGGACACTCCAGAAGCAATGACGCACGACAACTCACAAGAACCTCTAATAGGCAAAACTCCAACTGACCCTGACAAACCAGTAGTAACTGCTGCAATTTTCAAACAAGATTCTATAATTAGTAATGATATTTTGCAAGGTCCAGGGTACTGTATCGAAGGGTCGTCAGATGGGCCGCTGTTGTCTGACGTGCAAGCGAGAGAGGTGAGTTTGCAGAAGATACACGATCAGAAAGAGAGGAAGTTAGAGAATGGTGTCGCGATAGCTATGGTGGAGAAATTGGATAGTCCTTTGAAGGGAAGTCGGGAAGGGAAAATGGAGACGATTGTGGAGGATGTTGGGAAGAGGTTAGGAGGGGATGTCTTCGAGTCGGTAAAGGAAGTTATGCAGAGTGGTTCCAGGTTCGAGAAGCTGACCAATGAGGTGTCTCCTAGCGCAAGTGGCTTCGACAGTCCACCGATGATCACCATCACAGAGGAGAGTGAATCCAAATCGGATGACACAAGTTAATTTTTAATTATGTAAATAGTTTTTGAACTTTTTTTAGCTTGGCTAAGTGATGCTCATTATGAATCGTCGATGAAATAAATATTGTTTTGATTGTACAGTCGATTTCAAAGGTATTTGAACAAACAAGTTAGGGTAACTTTGTCCTCTTTTCACGACACTTATTTGAAATAGTGTTAAGATTGTAATAGTGAGGTAATGTCGAGTGTTCGTATACTTTTGATGCCGACCGTACTTAGGCTTTGACAAAGGAAAAGGAAAGGAAGATTCTGTTGAAAAGGATAGCGGTATTTTTGGTTTTAATTAAAGTTTTATTAGTACTAAGTAATGTTTGGTGTATGATTTAAGATCAGATTCAGTGCTACTGGTGCCAAAGTAGTGTCCTAAGTAGAAGTCACTTTGGTTGAAGTTTAATGTTGCTATTTAATAGATTTTAAAGTAGTTTCAGATTACAGTTACGTTAAGTTTTTTCTGTCATTTTGAATCTGTAGTTAGTTCTGGGAAAGTTGTTGGTGGAATTGTTTTTTTTATTATTCCTGATTTAGATTTATATAATGAACTAAAACTATT
>JADANM010006310.1:142164-153216 GCA_026213755.1 Eurema hecabe | reverse complement strand
ATTATTAAGATTTACCTGACGAGTAGAATCGCGAAGAGAACAGCCATCAGAGGCAGCAGCGTCCCGAAGCAGGCCAGGAAGAGCGTCTGCACATCCGTGAATCCTGAGAACATAGACAGAACTGCGACAGTTCACATGCCAGAGTATTTGGTGTCACTGATGTGGGTCGGCCTTTGAACATGCACCTCTTCGCTCGCATATAATATTATACCTGTATCATTGATACAGATATAAAACCTTATTCTTGAATCACTCTGTCTAAACAAGCCGCATGAGAATCGGTTGCGTAGTTTAAGTTTATTTATAAAACGTTTATTATATCTATAAATATATATTTATCTCTGCCATTTTCATACCACTCAGGTTGTCTGACAGAGATTGCTATTTAGCAATAAGGCCGCCTCTTGTACAGTGTAATCTGTTACTTTTTACATGTACTTATTTTGATTTTGGATGCTATGTACCTACAATAAAGTATTATAAATAAGTAAAAAACTCATGAACAATGCTGACATTTTAATACTTCGCAGACGCGTTTCTATCGCTGATAGAGCCTTTCGGTTTAAATGAGCCGACAAATACTGGCATCTCATCACATTTATCACGGAATGAGACCACCAATTAGAACAATGACATTTTTTTAGATGTTTTGTAATGTATGTTAATATGTTTTTCCAATCGTTTTTAGAACCTCCACAACAGTAAATAAAAAAACTTCCACTTTTTTGGAAATCGGTTAAAAATCATATTTTTGCTTCTCAATTAAAAGTTGAATATGGATTATTC
The DNA here is from genome assembly GCA_026213755.1 of Eurema hecabe. Classification (NCBI taxonomy): domain Eukaryota; kingdom Metazoa; phylum Arthropoda; class Insecta; order Lepidoptera; family Pieridae; genus Terias; species Terias hecabe. Next base: position 152,430 of record JADANM010006310.1, on the reverse strand, counting down.
TATCCTATAATAACTGTGTAGTACAAATATATCGTATTATAACATTTCATTTCTCCTACTTCGGTTATTTCCTTGTAATTGACACATCAATTGGGCAACCAGCGGAGAACAAACGACCCCTTGATTAAGACCTTGTAATTACACGCTCTCGGATATTTTGCGAGGCGTAATTGACGCCAACGTTCGGATATTGGATCTTAATTTGATTATTAAAGTCTTTAATTACGATCTATGAGAAAATGATTACTAGTAGCAACAAAATGCGATGGTATTTGTCGTTTTGAAATCAAGATGTGTTGGATCTAGACATTCTATCCTAAAATATAGGTCTAAAACTAATTTTACGCTACTGGAATGATCCCAAAACATTAAATATGTTAGGGTAGGGTCTTATATAAGAAAATAATGTTTGATTACAGACCTATGTTATGTAGGTAAATAAAAATGAATCATTATTATTTAAGGACGGAATTTAAATTTTTAATCAAGACTGCAAGAAAGCAGTCTTATAACGAAGAACATTTAGTATTGACTCACTTGTATCAGGCGCAACGTCATTATCCACGTCGTGTCCAGTGATATTGACGAACGAATATGCACTTTTATTCTCGCCAACCTTCGGCCTCGCTACCTCCACCAACTCAACATAGTCCACCTTTCTGAGAACATCACTAGCGTTCCTATCAACTTTATCTAAATTATTATCACTAAACACGGCAGTCCTGTTATTATCACTCTCGTTCAGTTTCGCCGCTATGAGGAACTCAAATTTTGGCTCTTCAACGAACTCCGACTCGGGCCGGAACAGAATATCTGTTAGAGTCTCTTCCCGATCTGATTCTGAATCAATCATTTCTTCTAGCAAGGGACTGGATGTGTTCATATGTTTTTCGAAAGCCTCGGCCTCATTTTTAGACATCTCTAGGATACTGACTTGGTCTTTGATAACCTTTTCTGATAGTGCTTCATCTCTGTCCTGTTCCGCATTAACGATGGCTTCCATTTGCTTGTTGGAACTCTTATTGGTTTCTTCTGGTGTTTCATCGTCGTTCCTCTCGTCTTCTTCATTAGCTACGATAAGAGTATCAGAGTTCGAATCTACAGGTATAGTGAAGGTGTTGTTTGATAGATTCATGAACAAATCAGTAACATTTGTGTTAGAAAACGGTCGGGAATGAACGAGGTCGGCAGATAAGAGAGAGTTGAGCAGGAAGAAAAGCAGTTTTAATTTGACGTTAGTCATTTTGAGATGTCATCAAGATGTGTGTTCGGTTAAGAGTTTTTCGGCGACATCTTGCAGGGCTGCAACAAAGGAAAGTGTTAACTATGTTAGTTTTTGATCGAATACGACTCAGAGAACATTTCAAGTTTTTAAAACTTGTTGAAGTTTTAACTCGAGATTGTCGAGTCTGAGTGTTAGATAAGTTAGAACTTGTTTTTGTAAATGCTTGAGCAAGCCATTTCGTCGATATATCTTTTATATTCTTTATATTACAAAATCTGTAGTATTATCGGGACTTAAATATATTTTGAATAGTAAGCTACAGTTAAAGCTAGATCATCTTTTTCAAACTGTGTTAATTATAAACCATTTATTTTTGTAAAAATATCTATACGTTTCTGACAATGTTTCGTCAACGTATCAAGAGCTATCTAATCTCTAACGTTAACAAATTTCCTTCTTAATAACTATCCGAAATTGGTACTATATACTTATATAGAGCTGTTAAATCAAGATTCATGCTTGTTATGCTATTTCTTCTTGTGTGTACAATAAAGAGTTATTATTATTATTCATTAGACCTGACGACTCGCTGGTCAACTGTGAATTTTTAATAGTACCATGTCCAGTAGTTTTAGTATATAATAAATATTGTGAGCACACTCCAATTATAAAATATATGTATCTATATATAATCCAGTGTTCTAACCTTACTAAAACGCCGGGTATGTAAATATATGGCTGTCAGAATAGATAACTTTGGCATACGAAAAATCCTGCACATTGATTTAGGATGGCTAGTGTTCGACCGCTGAAAAAACAGTGCAGGGGTATTTTAAACGTTGGCTTCAATATCAGTCTGCAATGTATTTGTGGCTTAATTGTATTATGTTATATGAAACTGAAACACTATTCAATTTTAAGTACGACTCAAAATAGCCCAATTAAACAGTTCGCTATAAGAATCTGTCAAACTAACTAGACTTAAGGCATGCTTAAATTTGATTTACGTTTGAGTATTTAGCCGTTAGACTTTGTGACAGTTCGTAACACTATTTTAATGAGATATTATCATCGAATCTCATCTTTTAATCTGACACATCTTCTATTCTTGGTGAAATAGTGAGTGTCTGATACACCTACACATCTTTATTCATCTGGACTGTTAATAATAAAACTTTTAAGTAGTAAATTTTAACAAAATAATTAAGTTCCATCAGCAGTTTTAACTAAAAAAAACCTGTGAAAAAGAAACGAAATTTAACTGGAAAATTTAACTGGCATAGATCATAATAGTGTTTGTGACAGTTAAGTTAGAAGCCGAGCACTAATCTTGAATTATCACCGGCACTGACGATCGATACTTCCTCGCTTTGATTCAACTCTGAATGGTTTAAGCGTTCTATTGATATTGTTAAATCGTTCTCGCTATTTGTAACAGTTTCCGTTTTGTTTGTTCGTTCAAACTAGTTAGTTACACTTGTGACTGAAGATTGAAAGCTTTTAATTAATGCAAGTTTTAACGAAAGTTACATATTGAATATGCTTTCTTTTATTGATCCTGGAGTTCCGTAACACAGGTTTGTTCCTAGTATGGACTCCAGTCCCTTACAAAGGTATTTTGTTGTAATTATGTTATTTCTGTTAATGTGTGTGTAATACTTATGTTATAGTGCGCGTTACTTATGTTTAGCGCTGGACGAGAATAGCTGCGCATCGGTAGAATCGCGCTCGTAATTGACGTATTGGTACGAGAAAGACGACACGACTGGGACAACCAATCAACGCTCGCGCACCCGACGATCACGCGCCCCGCGCGCTGCTCCGTTACCTCGATACTTTATTTTTGACTTCTGCGCTTTTCGTTTCGTTCAGCGCTAAAGATTCGTGACGCGTACTAAACCTTTGTAAAGAGAAAAATAAATGATGATTATTATTGATACGTATGAATAAAGAATGGCGATTAAAAGTATGATTAAAAGCTTTTATTTAGAGAAGCTATTTACGAAAATTCGATTAAGCCTTCGGAGCCGGTGGTAAATGTTTTTTATTTAATACCATGACGATTCAAAAGTGTTACTAAATGTAGCCTAGTTGAATAAAGATACTTTTGACTTTGACTTTGAATTTAAATTATTTTTACTAAAATGAAACTCAGATAAAAACCTCAAAATTAGGGTACTTATCGTACTCTGATTTATTCATTTATTTCTTTATTTATGTTCTTAATACTATTTTTTATTTTTCAATAAGTGTGACGACTGGTAAGTTAGTTAGCATAAAAAGATATTATTTTAAGTAAACATTAAAATTAAGCAAGATACATGACATACATATGAATCTCATTCGAAGGTCCGCAGGCAGTAACCTAAATGCCAGTTGCCTAGACTTGCAAATCATTATTTGCTGACCTCTATATTGTATTATTTAATCTGAATCTAGACTACATTGAAGTATATCTAGAAATGCTTATAGTATTATGATCTGGTGACTTATTTGGACTTTAAAGTAATAAAATGGAACACTTATAAAGTACGTCGTACGGTTGACTGTCAGAAACCCTATATTTCGTGAGCTTATGTAGATTTTTGGTCCCTTGAAGTCATAAATAAATCAAATATCTCCATTTAAATAAGACTAGCGACCATCCCCGCCTTCGCCTTATATTATACATGTATTATATATAATATAAACTTTCCTCTTAAATAACTATCTATTAAAAACAGCATAGAAATCGGTTGCGTAGATTTAAGCATATAGGGACAAACAGAAGAACTTCATTTTATACTATGTAATGAAAGTACATATACAGATGCAGGACTTTTAAATTAGTAAGTAGTGATTTCGTTATTTGGGGTATATGATGATATGGAACAAATTTCACTATACTGCATCTCGTGGCTTTAGCTATGTAAAAGACCTTAAGGAATTTTGTAACCCCTTTTTTCTCCTATGACCTTCGCAATTGTGTCTCGTTTTTATCATACCATTAGATGGTATGGTGTTCAACTCTTTTATATTCTGCCCCATAAAATCCATACTAATATTAAAAATGTGAAAGTGTGTTTGTTTGTTTGTTTGTCCTTCCTTCACGCCGTAGCTCAAGAATCAATCGACCTGATTTGTGAAAAGATGGAGAGTAACATAGGCTACGTTTTAACTGAAAAAGGGTTATAAGGGGGGAAGGGGGAGTCAAAGTTTATATGAAAGTCCACGCGGACGGAGTCGCGGGCAACAGCTAGTTAAGAATATTCTGAGTTTAGGCTGGTTTGACCCCTGATTGTAGTATGTAGAAATTCTCTACTTTTAAGTAATTTAATTATTGTATTGCAATAACTTTGTATTCTAAAAGCGAAAACATTTAAATGGTCTTTTACATTTTCTCGTTACAATTATATCTCGAAGAAATAAAAAAAATTGAATCTCAAAATCTGACAAGTTCTGACAAGGCCATAGACATCGCCTCTTTAGAACATTAACATAGAAATAGATTTTCCCTTCAGTGGACTAGACAAATGCGATGCGACCCACTACCTAAGGGCGCCCTCGCATACTGAATTATTGACAGCTGATCTAAAGGTCACTGGCCGAGCTCGCTACGTGGGATGAAGGGTCTAAGTCAAAATATTTTGTATCTTACGGAATAAAGTATTTTCAATAAAAATGTATTATATATGTCATGGTATTACAAAACATTTACCACCGGTTCGAAAGGCAGTTTCTACAGAAAAAGGCAAGAAACTCTGATAGTTGCTCTTTTAGAATAAAAAGATACGAATTTCACTGGCTTGGAATTAAATTAAAGAACTCTTTGATGGGGAAAAGTATACTGTTTTGCAGCAAGAATCCTAAGAGCGTTAAGGATAATAATTCTAATTTAAAAAGTGAATATGTAAAAGATTTAAAATATTGTTGATTACCGCTCGAAGGACGGTAACTCTTTATCTATACTAATATTATAAAGTAAAGTTTGTGTCCACTTCGTTGGCATAATGTTAATTATCCTTTTCGGTTTTTATATAGCCTATGACACTCAGCAATAATGTGGATTTCTGTTGGTGAAACAATTTTTTAAATCGGTTCAGTAGATCCCGAGATTACTCCTTACAATTTAACGAACACACAAACTTTACTTCTTTATAACATTAGTATAGATAGCTTCTTGCTTATTCTTCGCTGTAGAAACTGATGTCCAAGCCGGGGTTAAATTAATTTGTAATATAGTGACGATTCTAAAGTGTTACTATTATATGTGGCCTAGGTTGTTGTTGCTCAAAGAAATAAACAAAATTATTTAATATTCGTTGGTAAGTCACGTAAAAACTGCGTAATTGATTAATAGTTTGAATCCTACATTTAAATATAGCACTTTTCATCCCTTGTATAGTAAGGGGGTTGCGTAATTAACATGATAACATGAAATAAGGTTTATGTTACGTGAACGTATTTTGTTGATTAATTAATTAAAAGAGTCAGGCCAAAACCGAAACACTGTGAATATATAATGAGGGCATTTTAACTTTACTCGTGTTTAAAACCAAGTTGATGTTTCTTTTTAATTTTTTTATTACCCGGCAAACTTATTTGTCTACGCAAAAAACATATAACTGTAAATTTTCTTGTTTCTTGTTTCAATGTTTCAATTTGAGATTTAATTGCGTATAATCTGTTATATTTTTTTTTATATAATAGGGGGCAAACGAGCAAGAGAGTCACCTGATGTTAAGTGATCAGCGCCGCCCATGAGCACTCGCGTTGTCACGAGCGTGTTGCCGGCCTTTTAAGGATAGGTACGATATTTTTTTTAAGGTCCCCAAGTCGTATTAAAGTAGTAAATGATTCTTTCTTTCTTACGTTCTTTATTTCTTACTAATAATCCAACAGCAGTCAGAACCACAACCTGTTCACCTGTTTACCTGTTGTAGAACCACAACGAGTTCAAAGTTATAATTAAACTAATTAAAACTACGCCCGCAATTTATTCACCAATTTATATAACATTGATTTGATTGTATGTGTCAATTGAAAAGGCTCCAAAACTACTGAACAGATTTTTATAAAATTCTAAACAGATATAATAAAGGTAACTTTTTATTGCGGTTTCATTGTCAGCCATTTCATTTAAACAATATGGAACGAATACATTACGATTTTCGTAGACGGACAGTCAGTAAGTTATTGAAATTTTTTAAATCTTCAATATTAAGTGACATCTATACGGTTAAATATTTATCAAAATAAAATAGGAAAATAAAATAAAATTATAATGAAAGTTTTTTAATGTGTTTAGTTTGTAATTAATTTGAATATTTATTCCGATAACGCAATGAATTTAAATTATCTATCGTAAAATGTTGCAATAAAAATAACTCAATTTACTTTAAATATTATTAAACATATTATTTCAGTTGAGAAAAGCATTAATAGTAGAAATCAAAGCATAAATAATGTTCAAAACTGTAATAAATATCTTTTTTTAAAAATTCATCAAATACTAAATAATTCTAAACCTATTTAAAATATTCATTTCTCCTAGTTTTGTAATTATTATTCTATCTCGTTTTTTTCTTTGCATTGCTCAAAAATAAATTTATATAAAAATAAATACGGTTCTCGATTATATTATTTACTAAAAACTATAAATTGAAATTAGATTATAGAATAATGAGACAAGAAAACGAACACACCTGAATTTCCACGGACCCAAGACAAATCCTCATTAAATAGTTCTTAGCACAAAACCTCACTCGCGAACGAAAAACGAAACGTCGTCATTAAAAAAATAAAACGTTCTAATTTCAAACGCTTTCCCGGGCTATTGTGAAACATTTTTTTTATCTGTGCCCTGTAATTATTACTTTTTTATCGTTATAACCTGGATCAAGCCAGGGTTTCTCTCCAGCTCCGGAGGCTGACTCTCGAGCGAATGGCAGTCGAAGCTTCATACATGTCACCTCCCCTCTTGCGTAACTATTGTTGTAAATTAGATAAATCGCCGTCTACCGTGTTAATCAAAATGTTTATTCGCTTATCACCTCACTGCTATTGTACTCCGATGTTACAGAAATAAAAAAAACATTTTAAAATTGCTTGAAGAATAGGTTAGGTGTAGATTTTTATATCGAAACGTTCATATGTGGAAGATTTTTCCCCGAATCTATTTCACCCTACGCTTCTTCGACTGATCTTTCGGGAAAAGCCTGATTGCGCATGCGTGAGCTGGGAAAACGAGGGAGAGGGGAACAAAAGCTCAATGTGTCAAAAAGAGAGGGAAAAAGTCGAATAGTGCAGATAATCTCAATTTGTTGTCTAAGCACGTTCGAATTTTAAAAGATGTGAATTGAACATGAATTTTTAAGTTCGTTACGAGTTGTCAAGACTGATCATAGGCATATTTTTTTTTACTTTTAAGGAACGGGACACAGCTTTTGGTAATGAGTTAAGAAAAAAAATCTTAATTATAGTATAGTGCTATCTGAAACGTTGACAAAAAATATGTTCAAATAATTTGTTTATCACGATAAAAATTATGTTGTTCTATTAAATAATATATTATAAAAAATAGATTCAAAAGTAAAACATAACGAAATTATTTCTTACAAAATAATTGATCTAATCTACCTGCATGCCAAATTTCAACCAAATCCGTTCAGTAGTTTTTGCGTGAAAAAACAACAAAGATACTGACATACTTTCTTATATTGATCAAAACTCTCTCATTTAAAACATTAGCAAATATTAACAAGAAATTAAAAATTAATTAACAACTGACACCTGTCAGTGAAGCATTTTTGAAAAATTATATTATCTATTAAGTACAAAAAACCTCTATATTATAGTCAACAAAAGTAATAGTTGCGACACCACATCGTCTTTCTATGAGAGTGAGAAAGAGAGAAAGACAGACAGACATAGGATAGAGACAGACAGAGAGAGAGAAATAAAAGACACACAGAGAGAGACGTGTCGTTACATCTATTGGTCTTAATTTTTCCGTCTCTGCCCCTTCGCGAAGCGCGATGAGGAATTTCATTCCATAATAACATAATGTCAACCAAACGCCAATTACACGCTGACTGGTTTTACCAAAGATTCTTCATTAATTTATTTATATTATATTATCTGACATGTTCTAATTAGCATACTTAAGAAACATATTAACATACTAGCTGTGCCCGCGACCTCGCCCGCGTAGAAAAGTGACTTTGGGCAGCATTTTTGAAAATGCCTAACCCGCGCCAACAAACGTTCAGCAAGTTCAACGTGATTCTTTAAATTGCCATAACTTTTTTATTTATCAACCGATTGACATGAATTAAACACTAAATGTTAAGTGAAGCTTACCATAATACATCATTGAAAACCCCATTTAGATAGGATAAGCAGTTTCTGAGATTAGCGTGCACAAACAAACAAAAATTCCAAAAATCTTTGTTTTGCGTTAATAAAGGTCTCCTATAATATTTTTTCTCATATATCTTCCATGTACAGACAGCGACTCGTTACGTTTTTATTATATGTATAGATGTATATTGATGTATTGATGATTAGTAATTAGTATGGCTTTAAAATTTCGAAGCTTTATTGAAACTAGCCACGTACCGTGGTTTTACTCGCATTTATGCATGTATTAAACACATAAACCTTTCTCTTGAATCAATTCATCTATTAAAAAACCCACATGAGAATCGGTTGCGTAGTTTTAAAGATTTAAGCATACATAGGGACGGACTAAAGAACTTTTTCTACTATACTATGTAATGGTATAAATGGTCGAGCCCTTTCACAGAAAACTAGTATCAAGTAATGAAATCGCTATATAATAATAGCTAGTTTGTTTGTTTGTTAATCTCAGGAACTACTGGTTCGATTTAAAAAATTCTTTTTTATTGAAAAGACCATTTGTTGGGTAAGGCTTTAGGCTACATTACATCACATTGAAAAAGCAATCTACGGGTACGAAGTCGCGAGCAACAGCTAGTTTAATATAAAAATAATATTACCATGCCACTTACCAATATTACAAGCTAAAACTCCCAACTAAAAGTAATTGAAATAATTTATCTGTAAATACAAAGCGAAACAGCGAAACTACAATCTTAGCTATCTGTCAAAAGGGACAAAGACATTTCACAATAGGCGGGAAGACAATAGCGCGAAAAATGCAGCCGAAATTCCGCCATGACAGTTTCGGTTTAAAAATAGTTTTTAATGAGCCATATTGCTGTTTGTTCATATAACTTACTAATTTTATCTTTTATTATATAAAATGAATCGGCTAAGTGCATAACTCAATAACAACCGATTTCGTTAATTATATATTTAGAATATTCCTTGAAGTACGTAAAGTACGAGAATGGTTCTTAAGCAGAGAAACCCTATATATAAGGTTATAATACCGGAATACTGAAACGCTACTTAAATTTAAGTACAACTTAAACCGGTCCGATTTGACAGTTCGCCATACAATTCTGTCAAAATTACGAGTCTTAAGGCGTGCTTAAATTTAATTTGCGTATGAGTATTTGGCCGTTAGTAAGAAAGATAAATACGCCTATAATCTATACATAAATTAAAAACGTAACGAGTCGCTGTCTGTACATGGAAAATATATGAGAAATAATATTATAGGAGACCTTTATTAACGCAATAGAACCCAAAACAATGATTTTTGGAATTTTTGTCTGTTTGTCTGTTTGTTTGTGCACGCTAATCTCAGAAACGGCTTATCCTATCTATGTCGGGTTTTCAATGATATATTGTGGTAAGCTTCCATTAACATTTAGTGTTTAATTCATGTCAATCGGTTGATAAATAAAAAAGTTATGGCAATTTTAAGAATCACGTTGAACTCGCTGAACGTTTGTTTATATAAAAGTCCAGGCGGACGGAGTCGCAGGCAACAGCTAGTATTATATATAAATATTCAATTGTTTATCATGTTTTGATATACATCCTTTAAAAAATTCAAACGCTTACAAGTAATGTATGCATGTTTGCTACTTATTCACTCAAAAACTACTCAATATATTTAGCTAAAATTT
>JADANM010006310.1:102045-119339 GCA_026213755.1 Eurema hecabe | reverse complement strand
TTCTTTGTGATCGCCAATATGGCTTTCGTAAAAGAAGGTCAACTGGCGATCTCCTAGTTCACGCGACTCACCTCTGGGGCGAAGCCATTGAAAAGCAAGGGGAGGCACTTGCAGTTTCCCTGGATATTTCTAAGGCTTTCGATATGGTCTGGCACGATAGTCTTCTTAGCAAGCTTCCATCATATGGTTTGCCCTCTGTCCTAAGCGCTTGGATAGCTGACTTCTTGAGGGAACGGTCGATTCGTGTTGTCATTGACGGATGCGTTTCCGACCAAATGGCTTTAAATGCCGGTGTACCTCAGGGGTCTGTTCTTTCTGCAACACTGTTTTTGCTGCACATTAATGATATGTTACAACATAACATTTTTGGGTACGCGGATGACAGTACTGTTGTAGAGAGATACCTATCCAACGCTCGTGCTTCCAAGGACGACATAAAAAGCGAAAGAGAGGCCATGGTCGAACGTTTGAATCTCACGCTACAGGCTGTCTCCAACTGGGGCGATGCCAATCGAGTGAGATTCAATGCGGCCAAAACACAGGCTTGTTTATTCACCGCAAAAAAAAGCCATCTACACGTGACTCCCACTTTCCAGGGTGTTCCGTTAGAAATATCCGACCGTTTAGAGTTGTTGGGCGTGACTCTTACGTCGAATCTCAACTTCGGACGGTTCATAGAGTCCAAGACACAAGTTGCAGCCAAAAAACTAGGGATTCTGTCTAAGGTCAGGCAGTACTTCACACCGGGACAGCTTCTACAATTATATCAAGCGCAAGTCCGGTCATGTGTGGAGTACTGTAGCCACATCTGGGCAGGTTCGGCTAAAACTCATCTTAGTGCCTTGGACTCTATGGAGAGGCGCGCAATTCGACTCATTGGTGATCCTATCTTAACAAGTAGTAAACTACAATGTCTTGATCACCGTCGGAGAGTTGCGTGCCTTTCGGTTTTCTATCGCTTGCACTTTGGCGAGTGTGCGACTGAGCTGCATGAGCTGGTGCCACCTTCCCCGTTTCACCACCGAACATCAAGGCGGACAGCCAATATCCATCCTTACACGGTTGAAACACCTTTTTCCCGTACAAATAGGTTCTCAAAATCCTTTATTCCCAGAACCGCCAAGGAGTGGAACCTTCTTCCGGCTTCCGTCTTTCCTAATGAGTATAACCTAGATATCTTCAAGGTTAGGGTAAATAGGCATATCTTAAGCAGTCATGTTAGAACTTAGGCCGCATCACGCTTACCATCAGGCAGGATCGCGGCCAAATGGCTGTTTAATAAATCATAAAAAAAAAAAAAAAAAAAAAAAAAAAAAACCAGCGAATGTTTCCCTGCCTACATTTTGATCGTCATTAATTATTTGTCATCGTCTGTCCGGCTTTCCCGGGGGAAATCTGACGTTACGGTTAGTAGCGGATTTACTCTATGGTCTTTGAGGCCCAGGCCTTTTATTGTAGTGTGGAAATTGTCAATATACCCATAGACCTCGGGGAAGGAAGCATGAAAGGAGCATAGTCAAAAGTTGGCAACTCACTCCAGAGCTGTCAAGCTCTGCGAGTGTTGATGGGCGGTGATGACCACTTTCCATCAGGTGGCTCGCCTGCTTGTTTGCCCCCGATATTATAAAAATACTAGCTGTGTCCCGCGGTTGTACCCGCTTAGTTCCCGTTCGCGGGGCAATACCGGGATGTAAGCTATCCTATCTTTTAAGTTGGATCAAACTGCACATGATATGAGAATTTTATTCACGAGATTTATATATATTAAGATAAATATATTATAGGCGGTTAATCAGCAAGCAACAACATACGCCAAATATTATTGTTAACTAAACGTCTTAATTAATTTTCATAAAAGTGGGCAAAAGTTGCTTTACTTTACCACACCACGTAATATTAATAATTTACTGTAACGAGATTTACTGAATCCGCCCCTGGTTGAAGTGTAAGGTTATCCGGAAAGCTATTGTAGGGATGTTTCCTGCTGCGCAACCCTTTGGACGACTTGCAACTTTTGAAAAGTTAATGTATCTTTCAAAAGTCTTGATTGAAATGATTCGTTACGTCATTTAAAACAAAACTTGCTTAAATACTTTTGATGCATGCTCCAATTTTGAAGGAAACATTTCCAATTTCATTTAATTAATGGTTAACTAATATCCCTAAAGTTTCGAAATTTGCGGAATGAATGAATGAATGAAATGAAGGAATGAATGAAAATATTACTTGAAACAACATAATTTTTAAACCACACTTGTAACCTAAGCGACCACTTTAACCCACTTGATGATCTTTAAAATAGGGAAAAATGAAAGAAATTTTGAACAAATTATTTTTATTGAAGACCGTATTTCTGAATGCACGATTAGATCATTTTACAGTAAGGAGTTAAGCCACACATTAAATTAATTAAAAAAACTTATAGAGAGTCAAAATTGAAGGTGTATTGAGTGAACAGAGTTACTACAAAAGCAATGTAAAAGTATTTTATCTTCGAGGGATAAACGAACAATGATTAAGATTAACTAGATGAAAAGCTATTTTAGCAAAAATTAAATAGTCCAAAATTTTAATACAATACCTTACGGAACCTATAGTACGAAATTTTCAATCAACATAATTTTTAAACCAATTTTTCGAAGCATATGAATGCGCAAAATTTTTTAATAAAATTTTACAAACAAAATAACAATCTTACAATTTTCTACCTTCCAGTCTAAATATATTAAAGTACCTACAACCAAAGTCAGTATTACCAATTCACCAAAACCTTTAGACCCCTTCGTTGACCTGCAGTTCGAACATAAAACAACTTCGAGAGGTCAAGTTAGGCTGGTTGTATTAAACTTTAATGCTACCGCTCAACCCTCCCGAAATCCGAGATTCCGAGGCTTTTAAACGAGATAAATTTATGAATTATAAAACGGTAATCCTGCTATTCATTATAATGGGAGTTAATAGCTTTGTTTTTTACTGCCCATATTTTTCCTGGGACTTTCCTTGTTAAAAATAGCCAGTATTAAGAGCTAATTTTGAAAAGTGCTCAAGGGCTTTTAAAGTCTACAAGTGTTCATATACGAACAGCACTTTCTACCTCTTATAGGTGACATAGTCCTGCCGTCATTTGGTCTGGATCACCCGAAGTGGTACCACCAGAGGACTCATTATGTCTCTTTCCCACAAAATCCTATTCTTTTCCCTATTTAAAAGTTCGACAACGCATCTTGATGCATTCAATGTTGAAAAATTCATCAATACCCAAGAAATAAATATAATGTATTATTAATTAAAACCAATGTTCATTTCTCTATTACCTAAAACAATCACTTTCTGGTGATAGGGGGGTTTTCAGTTACGATGTTTTTCATTTTTAAGTCAACAGGGGAAATTACATAAGTAAATTAAAGTAAACTTACCAGTACAGCGATGTCTATCAACAAAGTCGACCAGAGCTTTTGCCCACGCATACTTCTTAGCAGCCCCTAGCAACCCTACACACGGCTCCAGGAACCCCTCGTGGACCCCCAAACAATACTCCTTCATCCCCTCTAACTCCACATCACAGATTCTCGCATCAAACTCTTCGAGGAACCAGGAATTTTCTAAAGATGATGTAAAGAGATCGTCTAGATACGGTCTTAAGACTGGTCCTAGGTATTTTTTATCATCCTTTGCACCTGAAAATGTTAAACGTGAATGAAGAAATACAAGCAGTTAAATCATTTAAATGTTACATGAGCTTTACAATTTTACTGGACACAATTTTTCAAACACAATGTCAAAACATTGCGTCTGCTAAAAAAATCAAGGTTAGCTTAAATCTTAACATTTCATTGGACGAAGTATAGTTATGCCAAAATCGTCTGACTCACACTAAACTGTTAGAACTACTAATATAGGATGTTGTAATACGTCTATCGTTAAATAAGTCTCTTTCATATTTGAGAGTTTGCGAAAACAAGACTTTTAATTAGCAATCCGTTAGTGAGATTGACTCCTTTGTAATAGGGTGATTCACCATCCTGCTGAGCTAAATACCTGGCTCCAAATAAAATAGCCTCAGTAGTAAAATTACAGTGCTTATGTTAGCATTGTTATTTCTGGAATTATACAGGATTAGATGGAAAATTTACTACTTGAACTTAGATATAGTGCTTAGATCTAGCACTGTATGCATAAATAATACTTTTCGTAATATAATGTCATTCTTAATTCTAAATATATTTGTGTGCATGCAGTGGACTCGTGTAAGTGTGGCTTCATTTGCTTGGAATGTTGGTTTTAATATTTTTATATTGGCAATTGTAAACTTAATGTTAATCTTAATGACAAAAAATTAAAATAAATAAAAAAAACAAGAACCTTTATACAGCCACTGCAACACAGTGCTCATGAGACCAGTCTCGTCTTCCAGGTCCTCTTTCCAGAGGTTCGCGTCCCTCCGCACCGCGTCTATGAGGCAAGCCGACGACGCGTCGTAGTAATCTTTTAATTTATGCCACTTTTTAGACCTGTTAAGTTTAATACACAAATTAATATACTACTAATTAGTATTCCGATTTTTGATTATTATTAAAGTTACTAAGTCTTAATTCATTATTTTTTAAAGTCTATCATTAATAAAGTTGCTTTTCTATTGTTTTATATAAAGCAATTTAGTATATTAATTATAAATGTGCTTAGTATTGTTATGTTCGTCGACTACCATTAATTACACGTTTCAATTATATAAATCTACTTATAATTATTTTACAAACCTATATATTGTTAAATCCCTATCGAATTCTCCTACATTTCTATTGTAAATATTATTCAAATATAAATCTCTGGCTTGGTCCAACATAATTGCCATTATATGTATTAAATCTTCAATAGATTCCAAATGAACTGAGGTAGCTTGTATAAGATTCGCTCGGAATGTACTGTGACTCTCCTGAAAATATCATAAAGCCTATTAAAAATAAACCAGATTACATTAAAGCCTTTGATTCTATCGAACAACCTTCTCAAGTTAATATTTCACTTAATTTCATGCGTTTTTATATCTTGATGTAATTCAAATATAGACATTAATAAATTACACCTGTTGTGTACTGTTTTTCAACTCAAGTTTAAGCCAAATTTAATTTTCACTCTTAATATATCTACGGTGTTCCACAGGGAGCCGTACTGGTTCCGACATTTTTTATAACATATGAAATTGGAATTCAAATTACTTATATAGTGAACAAAATAGATTAAATACTCACATAAACAATGGATCTTTTGCATCGTATCAATTCAGTCGCGAGTCGGTTTAAATAGCGCAGCTGTCTTTTAGTATAGGAGTTAGACCCGGTACATTTGATGTCGTGTGATAGTCGCTCCCAGCGCGCGAACAACGCTAGCTCTAAAGTCTCTGGTGGTGATTGAGGTATTTCTGGATCCACTAAAGAATATATATTTAAACTGCATTAAGACGATCCTAATAACTTGTTTGTCGCATAGACTTAAATTGAAGCAATAAATGCATTGGTTGGTCTAAACACGACATAATTTTATATTGCCATAATAATTACTTTCAATATTTTCTTATAAATTTATTGTTATCCGTCAATTAATTACGACCTGATTGATAAAATTTCAACCTTTTAAACAAAAATAATAGGAAGTTCCTACTCATCCTTTGAACGACTAAACATAGATTTTCATAAAGCTCTAGTATATAGTTCGTTGTATGAAGATTAGAATGTATATTATATTTAAATCTATTAGTACCTTGAGGTTCTTGTAATTATCCTCAAACAATAATTATTTATAAAATAATTTCTACTAACTAGCAACAGTGTGCAGGTGTTGCAGACAGGCAGACAGACAAGTGACGTCATCGAGCCAGCTGTCCCCGCGCGCCCCGCGCCGTGCCGCGCCCCCGCGACACACCGCCCACACGAACCCGCACACTCCCCCCACTTCGCATATGTGAAGCAAGCTGTCAACAGGTATAAGATCATATGAATTACGACTTGGGGTGCTTCAAGAAGAGAACCTCTATTGAAATTAATACTATCATTACTTTCAACCCTTAACCTTGAAAATTTTACTTATTATATTTGTATAGGCATATATACATCATTCTTTTTATTGTCTCTTCTGTGTCATATTTATGTTCGAGTGTATATAATAGAGTGTTTAATTAATAATAAATAAACTCTGAGTATAGGTATGGAACTCACTCATCCAAAACCAGCAAGAGATGGTGAGCTACATGCGAGGACAGACACGCGCGCGCCGCGCCCCTGCTACCCGCACAGCGCTGCACGCGCCGCCGCAGCGCGCAACTAGCTGCGTACCGACTCAGCAGCTTCAGGGTACCCTGTAATAATAATAATTTATTCTCCAGAATAAGGCTAGCTACCCAAGATAGTAAAGACTGTTTTTCAGGAGCCTGTTACATCCAAATCATGACACATGATACGGCTAGGACATAAAACGTCTAATGTAATCCATATACTAATATATATAAAGCTGAAGAGTTTGTTTGCTTGTTTGTTTGAACGCGCTAATCTCGGGAACTACTGGTTTGAATGGAAATTTTTTTTTTTTTGAATAGACAATTTATCGAGGAAGGCTTTAGGCTACATAACATCACGCTACGACTAATAGGAGCGAAGAAACAATGGAAAAACACATCAACGGGGACGAAGTCTCAAGCAACAGCTAGTAATTAATATTTTTCAAACATGAAACCTTTTCTTTTGTGGTTTATTACAAAGTTTGAAGAATCTTTAGATATATCGATTCATCAATTCATTCATTTATCCATATATCTATGATAACTATGCAGTTATGTATTTACGCATTTGTTCCTTTATTTCCACTAAATATTTAGATGTCACTCTTCCAAAAGTAGTATCACAAGACAATCTCTAACTAACCTCAAAACTGCCTTCTCTCATCTTATCTATAAGAACATTCAGAGCTCCAGCGATTCTGGCTACATTGGACAATTCTGAACAATGGCTGTCCAACGTGGCCTCCAGAGACGGATGCCACAGCTGCCACGTCGAGGACCGCTCCGCGCACACCATCGATGGTGGTGGACCTATAGGTACTGCGTAGTAGCCCTGACAACAGAATCAGTAACTTATTCGTAACCAAGTCAGTAACTTATTCATAACCAAGTCAGTAACTTATTTATAACCAAGTCAATAACTTATTCAAAAACAAATCAGTAACTTATTCATAACCAAATCAATAACTTATTCATAACGAAATCAGTAACTTATTCATAACCAAGTCAGTAACTTATGAATAACCAAATTAGTAACTTATTCATAACCAAATTAGTGACTTATTCATAACCAAATTAGTAACTTATATATAAGCAAATCAGTTACTTATTCACAACGAAACAAAATGTTCACAACGTCGTAGAGGAAGAGGGATGTAACCCTCCTCTGAGAGGACCCTTGACCATTCGAACTGGCCCTTAGACTTCAAAGGTTCGATGTCGAGAAGTTGTATATATATACTAGTCTCGAAAAAATATCATATGCGCGAACTAGGCGCATTATTAGCGGTCCCTACAACAATCTCGATGAGCTATTATTGTGAGAGAGTTGAGCCAACTAGCCAGGGTACTTGTCCTGACTAAATATAGGCATAAAAATAAATAATAATAGTATAAATATCTTTTAATAAACTTACCCCTTTAGAGCTAGTATAATGAAGCAACGCTAAAGGATGTATCAAAGGAACTTTGGAGGTATAAGCATCAGGGCTGACTCCAGCTACCCTGGCTCCCAGCATCAGCTTCGCTTCTGCCTCGCCAGCTCCGACGCGCACCATCACCCAGGCTGACCCTTCCACTATGGCTAGACGACGCTCTGCCACACTGGGTTGGGATGCTGATACAAAAACCACACTTCTGTTACATAGTTTAAAGTAAAGTTTCTTCTGTCTGTCCCTATGTCTTAAACCTTTGAAACTACGCAACGGATTTTCATGCGTTTTTTTTTAAAGGTAGAGTGATTTATATGTATAATGCATTCATAATATTTGCATGCGAAGCCATGACTTTTTTTGTCACTGCACACATCAAGCGAAAGCACCGCTTAGTCCTTTTTAAAGAAAATGAAATGAAAATAAATTTGAAAATAAATTTTATTCTGAATAAGTTTCAATCAAAACACCCTCAGAAAGTCTACATGATACCTACCACCGGTTCGGGAACTAACCCGGCGAGAAGAACCGGCGTAAGAAGTGATATACGAGTAAAGAAATATGTAATTGAAACATTCAACGTTAAGTATTATGCCGTATAATGCGCTCACAAAAAAGTGCTATCATTGGTAAACGCTGGTTAGTTGTAGTAATAAAATGTAGACCTACCCCTCTCCACATAGCAGTAGTTATAAGGCTCGGCAGTATGATGCGCACGCGCAGTGAGCACGCGGGAGGCGCCCCCGCCGCGCGCGCCCGCGCCCCGCGCCACCAGCCGCACCCACCTCTCCACCACCCTGTCCCTATACATGACGATTCAAAAGTGTTACCGTATGTAGCCTAGTTGAATTAAGATAATTTAGACTTTGACAAAAAAAGCCAGGTAACATAACTATAACATTAGTAGTGTGTACATTAATATAACTTTAGACCATAAATATAACCATGGAGTAAAAATAAGCTTTAACAGTAATAAAATGGTTTATAATTAAACTATATGACACTTAAAACAGCGCCATCTAGTCCTATGCTGAAAAGAGTCCGTGTTATGAGCTATGACAACTAGATAACGAATAGATTACATATACATACGTCTCTTATCTAAATCTAACCAGACCCTAGAAAGATACAAAATATCTAAATTGCAAATATTTTTCAAACCTTGGCGCAAAAAGTAGTTGTACCAGCGATCAACGACCAATAACAAAGAGGTTCTGAGCTTTGAACACTAACGGCCAAATACTCATACTAAAATAGAATTTAAGTCTAGTTAGTTTAATTTTCACAGACAGAGACAGGTCCTCCAAAAAAGAACAAAAATAATTGACAGCTATTGATTCTACCCTCCTTCATTTAATGTTCCGCATCCTACCTGCAAAGGTACCCAGCTGGTGTAATAAACTCCGCCCATTTGTCAGCTTCTGCGCCGGATAGCCTGACCTTTCCGAACCCAACCGGACCTTCTTGCAATCGGCACTGGTCATCCGCATTGAGGACTGGTAGAGCATCTATGGTCACCAGATATTCTAGAGATTTTGAACGCATCTGTAAAAAAAAATTAATTACTAACTACTTTAATTAGTAATTTGCCATGTTTACTACCATTTATAAATGATGTTTTCTATAAACTTTTTTATTACACAAATTTGACCTTTTAATGAAATTTCAAATTATGAAGTTTAACGATTTCTTAACAAGCCACTCCCCGAGGCTTTAGCCGCGTAGTTTCCGTTCCCGTGGCTACACAGGGATTAAAATTATTTTGTGTTTTAATCCAGGGTATCACCTATCTACATACCAAATTTCAACTAAATCGTTCCAACCATTTTGCCGTGAAAGACAAACACTTTCCCATATAATATTATTAGTATGGAAATGGATTTTTACAAGGATTATTATAAATCAGTACCTACCCTCTTACCACGGTGCAAGGCTATGAGGTGACTGCATCTGAACCTCGGGTCTCTCTGACCAGCACCATCTACTATCCTCTGAACTATAGCCTCCACCATCATCTCTGTTGCGACAGACATTCGACCTACATCAGAAAAGAGAGACAAACTTTATATAATTTTACTAGCTTTGTCCCGCGGTTTTACCCGCGTAGTTCCCGTTCCCGGGGCAATACTAGGATATAACCCATCCTATCTTTTAAGTTGGATCAAACTTGTGCAGTTTGATCCAACTTAAAATTGATGATGGTGTGTGAATTTTATTATAATCGGTTAAGTGGTTTAGGAGTCCATTGAGGACAAACATTGCGACACGAGATTTATATATATCGGCGCAAAACAGCAACATTGTTGCACGTGTTCCGGTCGCCCCACTATTGTCACCCCTCTACTACTACCCCACTACAGATCTAGTAAAAAGGGCGAGCGCGGCAACGAGTGGCGGATTCGCTTGTCTGCGCTCGGACAGTGAAAACCCATTATTCTGTTACTGTTTACGTAATAAAAGAATACCTAAATTATAATAAAACAAGCGTTTCGTTAGTTTGTCGCAAAAATGAGATCTTCCAATAACGATGACGTCAGCTGTGCTGGCGTCACTACTTTTAAAAACCTCACTACGGCCATCTACTTCGTCATATATATTAAGATATGTACATGCCTGTGTTTCATAATCATTACATAGTATACGATGATCGCTTGGCGCAGTGGTAGCACAACAGAGAATAGCACACAATCGTACCCTTGGAGCAGAAGACAGTTATGACCCTCAAGGTATCATTGGAGCCACGCTGTTTGAGAGTATCAGAACTATGCTATAGTATTTATTTTAACCTTAAAACATCGATTAAAACGCAATAAAAAGCTCCATTCCTTAAAGTTTCTGCACTTGTTGTATTAATTTATAGTTAGAGTTATAGTTTTTAAAGTCTAACAGTGGAGGCGAGTATCTACACTACATCTACACTATAAATATAATAATATTTTAAAGAGGAAACATTTGTATTTGTGTATGTAACGAATTTAAAAAAGTACTGGATCGATTTTAATAATTATTTTTTCACTAGCTGTGGCTCCCGTCCCCGTTGATTTGTTTTTCATTATTTCTTCGCTCCTATTAGTCGCAACGTGATGTTATGCAGCCTTAAGCCTTCCTCGAAAAATTGTCTATTCAATAAAAAATAATTTTTCAATTCGAACCAGTAAGTCCTGAGATTAGCGCCTTCAAACAAACAAACAAACTCTTCAGCTTTATATATTAGTAAAGATATAGATATAGATATATAGATTATAAAGCTACATTATCGCTGAGTAACTTAGGCTGTTTCTAGTACTCTGCCTACCCGTGCGAAGCCGGGTCGGGCCGCTAATCTATTATAACATTCATAATTCATACTGTTTATAAAGCCTATTTAATTTATTTGTTTGCGTTGAACAGGCTGCAAAGTACTGTACAGATTTTAATGAAATTTGAAACAGACTATAGAGTCATAGACTCAGGAATGGATATATTTCATGGGATATAAAGGATTCAAGGAGTTAAAAGAGGGGATAATCTTAAATATTTATTTAACCTTTATTACATATACCAAAATTACATAAAATAACAAATATCAAGAAGTACACAGGTATATTTAAATGGCGGCCTTATCATTAGTCAGTGATTTCTACCAGGCAACCAGAACTATGTACATATAATAAATATGTATATTGTAATTACCTTTCTGATCCTCTTCATACAAAGTATTGACATATTGGTTCAAGGATTTTAGTTGGTTTGCAGTGAATTTGAGGCCTGATGCTGGGAGTCGCAGATCACCGCCCGGCGTCTCACTTATTGACGAAGAGTTGGAACCCATCTCTGGAAGGGAAATATATTTAAAACTCTTCTTTTTAAGAAGAAAGCTCTTTTTTGTGAAGAAGAGATTATGGATGTACGCCATACACGAATTTTTGACTAATTCAATATCCTAGGTAGGTATATAATAATATCGAAACCTTAATACCTTAAGGAGAACAATTTCGGAAGTAAAAATATTTAAATATTTTTACCAGTTGCCTGTCCCGGCTTCGCTCGCTTATATTATGCATGTATTATACATATAAACCTTCCTCGTGCAACACTCTATGTATTGAAAATTTCATTAAAATCGGTTGCGCAGTTTAGTTTATAGAATAGAATTCTTACTAATATTATAAATGCGAGTAACTCTGTCTGTTACGCATTCATGTCAAAACTACTGAAACGATTGTAATGAAATTTGGTACACGGATGGCCCAGGGACTAAGAGAAACCATAGGCTACTTTTTAACTGGAAAAGGGTCTATAAGGGGGTAAGGGGGGGGGGGGGTCAAAGTTAATATAAAAGTCCACGCGGACGAAGTCGCGAGCAACAGCTAGTAGCTTATACAATACAATGTAATAATGATAATGATAATTTCAACTTTAACATCTTTCTAAGTGCTCCTACGACCTTGTTGCTACAAATTAATAATTATGTATAAATCATAAACACGGAATCGCTCTAGAGCTGCGCGCGCGCACATTATCAAGCGATGCGTTTCCGCCGGATGGTGGACCTGTGGTGGTCATATACCATTGACTATAGAAGATTTGTTGATGAAAATATTTGTTGACTAGCTGTGTTCTACGATTTTGTCCGTAGATTGATTTCGTAAAGCTATGCCATGGTAGGACTTCCCTCTCATAGAAAACTGATGTCAAATAAAGGAAAACTTATTGGTATCTCTACGGGGATCTTTAGAGGTTTTTCATTTTTCCCTTCCCGCCTCCCTGAGTTTCTCTATTCCCTTTTGTCAAATCCTCCTTTACTTTACTTTTCCCTAAAGCATTTAATGACGGGAAAAGTTTTTATAAAGGAAAGAAACTATTTTTATTTTTATCCTTTACCAATGATCGCGTAGAAGAAATAAGGAATAATTACTCAATGCCGACTATTACGCCCATTTTTTTTGTTTTTAATTTTTATATATATTTTTTAATAATTATTCAAATAAAATTTAATTGGTCTCCTGGCACTTGATTTATTAAATCATTTGTACAATATATTTTATACGGTATGTTATATTCTATAGTCTTATATACCTATCTATTATCTATATCCAACCTATTAATTATTCTGTGTCCTTGTAAATTGTAAACAGATACGAAAAATCGAAATGTCACTAAATTGACATATCATTCGCGCGGGAAGGCCGAGTCGCTGATGTGTGACGCCTTATTTGCAAATTACAATGAAAACTTGAATTAAACTGTTTTTGAATAATTCAAAACGAGTTGTTAGTTATATTAGTATTTTTTTGTTCGAGTTTCGGTTATTGTTGTCTTAAACGAAAGAGCCGAGAATATTTATTCATTAATATTTGAAATAAAATCTAATTTGCAATAATTTATTTAAAATACGTTTAACTCGAATTGAGAGACATTAACAAAAGAGAATAAAACTGTATGAAGTAAAATTTCTAGCAATTTTTTTACGAATCTTTTGATACTTTAAATACCTACTTTAATAAGATCAGTAGTTTCGACACAAGGTTGGAAAATATGTATATTTATACCTGGATCAAATCCCAAACAGCAAAAATCTTTAAAATCGTTACATTTATTACATTGCTCAATAATATACATCACATAAAAATAGTAAATTTGCCGCCTATTATATAAAAACAAAATTTAAAACGAACCAATACAAACTCACCTTTTTATAAACAATCCATATTTTCGAAGTTCAAACCCAAAAAAAACAAAATTCGGTAACGACAAATCTCCCGCGCTCACGTGACGTGACAACACCGAACACACCTCAACTCGACGCGAATTCAACCGAAACTCTATTCGACTGATCACTGAGCACGGCGCGCCAAAACGGAAGTTACAAGTTAATAGCCATTAATTGACTATACATTTGTATTTCTATAGAAAAAAAGAGTTTTTTGATATAATTGTTAGTAGAGCAAATACTTTTTTAATAAATAATAAGAACTATATTAAAAGTTGATATTATTCCTGAACGAGGTATCTTTTTTTTTTCGAATGATATTGTCGATTTCGAGACGAGACGAACATTTATTATTCCGATATTTTATTAAAATTATTATAATTTATATCCCTGTAACAAATAAAGGTCATTTTTTACCAACTTATTTAATCTTGACTTAATAACGAGGTTTATGTGTAATCAGAAAAAAATTACAAGCAAAAAATCATCTTCAATAATTTTATTGTTTTTAAAATCACGTCTTGTAATTTTTAAGGAAGTGTTACAAAGTTACGAAATAATGGAAATAAAACGGTCAAGTACGAGTTGGTCTCGGGCGGGAATGGATCCGTACCAATTTGTATAAAAATGGTACGGAATTTAATTCGAAATTCTTTTAGTTTTTTGCGAGGAAATAATTTGGTGGTATGAGAGCCTCTCTTAAATATCTATTTAGTCTCAATTTAATTATTAATTATTAAGTTTAGGGTAATAGTAGAAGATTAGTGTGTATGTGACTGGGTTCCCCATTGGGTTCGGTTTTACAACCCTTTGGGGTAAAACATGGGTATAGTACGCGTCATTTATGTTTAGCGCTGGAGCTGGACGCTTGTCACAAGACTTGTTAAAAAACTTTCAATTGAAATTTTAAATATTCTTTTGTAATCGACTGTACCTAGACTGTGAGTTCACGACAATTCAATGTGATAAGACGGTTAGTGGCATTCCTTTGCTATCTTTTAAAGTTTAAACTAATGGTAAGTGTATTTAAAGTGAAAAAATATCGAATTACTGTGTTATATGGTTGATGGCCAGACGCCGTTTGGTTCCTTTTTTTATTCCCGTGGCTTTACCTAAATATTATCTTTATAAAAAGTATAAAGTATATAATCCTTTATACTACATGAAAGCGAAATAAGATTGCGACAGCCGAGGAATCAAAAAAAAAAAATTTTCATATAATTATTTTAATTAAATTATTATTACAATATACCTAATATAAACTAATAATACTTAATTTAACTATCCTACTCGATGTAAGAAGTTATAATGAATAATATATATATTTTTACAATAACTATTTCCATTTTCCGCCGAATCTGAGCCAGCGACACTTCCACAATACGACGGAATACAGCGTCGATGATTTTAATATAAAATAATTGCTTAAAAATAAATTGAAGTCATAAAATGTCTTGTCTTAACACCATATCACACTCAAATAGCCTTTAAGTTTCCTTCCTATTTCATAGAAAAGGCTAAAACAAACAAACTCCAAAGAAACAATAAGTATACTCATTAAGAAAGGAAATTAAAGCGATCACGAAAATGCTAGAACGGGGAACCGCTTATAGACTCATTTGTAATTTCGCTAGTTATTTGAACTGTTTTTGTTAAATATTATGTCTAATTTAACTACGACGTACAAATAAAATGTAGCATTTTTGCGGAAGAAAAATACTTTTAAGTAAAACTCAAATATATGTTTATTCAAGTGGGCTACTGATTATTGTGATGATTAAATTATTTAGGAAGTTAGGAACTCAGACTGTATTCAGCAGACGACGCTTATAAAAAAGAATGACTAAAATTCATAAGCCACGTTATCGTCAATTTCTATAAAATCAAAGCCAAAATCAAATTCAACATTTTCTTATTCCGTTCGTCCATTTGTATCGTAAGTTAAGATTTGAAGTGCTATTGAATAAAAAAGAATCCACAAGAAAGATCGTCATCCTACTACGGCAATTGTTATCAACTTTATATAATCTCTTTACATACGTTAATACGTATGCACCATCGAATTACAAAACGGCCCTGTTTTTCAAAACGGCTAGACGTAGTGTAATAAAGCGGATTATATAATTCGCCCCAGACAATATATAAGTACACTCTTTATAACATATACGCATCGTCACGAGCTGAAGAAATCCACAATGAAATGAAAATTCATTCTATTTAATGCATCTACGTGAGTGATACTATATTAAAAAGATATGTAATTAGCGCAAAATTTTGAAGACGCAAAAACTAATTCCTAATTAGGACCTTTAGGTGATTAACGGCTAAATACTCACACGCAAATTAAATTTAAGCACGCCTTAAGACTCGTAATTTTGACAGAATTATTTGGCGAACTGTCAATTCGGACCAGTTTAAGTTGTACTTAAATTTAATTTGCGTTTCAGTATTCCGGCTTATATCTCTTTTCTATCGTTTTGACTTGTATGTGTGCTGCCGCTGCTGTGCGGAACACTTTTTTCGGTTGATTTGTATGAATATAACATATCTATTATACAATATCATTGATCTACGTGAAAAGCTAAGTTTAGTAGCGTTGTATGTTTTATCAGGCGTTCCATCGTAGCGTGCCGACGGTGCCGCCAATCAGAGAATAGATTAAACTTCTTACAACGATTAGTTCACACGTAACGGTTCAACGTTAAACCTATAATTTAGATCGCGAAATCTACAGAAGTATCGAATTAAATGCAAACTACTTACGACTTTGTATGGACGTCGAAAGTGGATGTTATCAATTCAAACATTTGTAGGAGACATCGTCCTACAATGTTTAAATCGTCAAAGAAAATCGTGATGTTATTAATAAATAAAGAAAATTAAAATAATTTTATTATAGTACGCGTCACGAATCTTTAGCGCTGAACGAAACCTGCGCAGAAGTCAAAAATAAGGTATCGAGGTAACGGCGCGGCGCGCGGGGCGCGTGATCGTCGGGTGCGCGAGCGTTGATTGGTTGTCACAGTCGTGTTGTCTTTCTCGCACCAATACGACAATTACGAGCGCGATTCTACCGATGCGCAGCTATTCTCGTCAATCGCTAAACATAAATGACGCGTACTATACATGCTACAATAGTTAAATAATATGTACATGAATGTGTTATTAATTTAAGTTCAGTTGCCAGAATTCCTCCCATTGGAGGTTGAGAGAATTCGCCATTACGATGTTTTTAATACTACATGCAAAATTCAACTATTTTGTTAAACAGTTATTTAGTGTTTAGAATACATGCAAAAAGGTTTTACAATTAGTGTTAGACCAATTCTATACTGTCATTAATAAAATTTACAATGCATTTTAAAGCGAAATATTACTGTTGCCTTTTTTATATTTATTTTAAGCGTTCGTGTGCATACCGAGAGCAATCAAAACGAAAAAAAACATCCAATAGTATAGGTCGCGTTACGTATGTTTAGCGCTGGACGAGAATAGCTGCGCATCGGTAGAATCGCGCTCGTAATTGACGTATTGGTGCGAGAAAGACAACACGACTGGGACGACCAATCACCGCTCGCGCACCCGACGGTCACGCGCCGTCCCCTCGATACCTTATTTTTGACTTCTTTGCAGGTTTCGTTGAGCGCTAAAGATTCGTGACGCTACTTATACAGTTAATATCATATGTACAGGCTATTTCAGCTGTCAAATCTGTCAAAAACGTCAGTCTCAGCAATCGAATAGTAGATTTAATTGACAAGATTTTGATGTCCATGTTAGTTTGTTTGATGGTTTTCAAACGTTTCACTAATATTATAAATGTTGCCATTTTAAGCATAGTTGAACAGATAGATATTTGACTTTGACATTGCTCATAAAACAGGATTTTTCCCATTTGACT
>JADANM010006310.1:78047-91369 GCA_026213755.1 Eurema hecabe | reverse complement strand
AAATGTGCTTTTTCATTACAGAAACCTACAATATATTAAGAGGATGTAAAATTAACGTGAAATATGGATCGCACCAAATATTAACTATTTAATCACATTTAAAGAACATAATACATACCTACATTATCATTATGTATAAGTTAACTTGTTTAAAAATGCTATTGTTGTGTTATTGAAGAAGTATTTATAATAAAATCCAATAAAACAATATATCATTCCTAAAAATGCTTACTCTCTTTATTTATTTCATGATAATTTTTCAATGTTTGTACTTTATTATGTTACGTCATTGCTTTCTGGGTGTATAGGATACTTTTTGTTGCCCCCAACTCACGTGGACTTTCATATTAACTTGACCCTCCCCTTTGGCACCAAAGCCTGCCCTCGCTGGCATCAAAGGTGGATCCTTGACCTCAACTATGTGCTATCCCCCACTGTCACCAAAGCTGTATAGTTTACCAATACTGACATGTGTCACCCCCTGGCCAAAGCTAGATCCGCCACATACTTCCGGAAAACTGTGAAACGAGTCTTCAAATGTCTGTTTGAATGTGGTGTTCTAGGGAACATTAGTGGATTTTAGCTGATAGTGGCATTTTGTATAGGTCCCATATAAACCCCTCCTCTACTCCGTACTGTATCCATAAACAATTGAATTTAGGTTGGGGACAAACTTTTAAGAGATTTTTAACTTATTAATAATAATATGGTACAATGAAGAGGTAGAATTACCCAAAGTAATATATTGATTATTAACATTACATAAAGTAAAGTATCTTATGTAAATTGAAACTGATGTTAATGCAGTTTTGTTTATCAGATAGTGATTCAAGAGGAAGGTTTATGTGTATAATACATGCATAAATGTACGTTAAACCACAGTTGTAGCTAGATAATATATAAAAAAATAAACTACACAAGACATTGTAAATAATTTTATTTTACAAGTGCAAATATTGCTCATGCACATTTCTTAAAAAATTCATTAAAATTGAGTAAATTATTAAGATTATGTTGACTCTGGGTTCCTTAGGGACTACTTTTCTCTAATTCATTTATTGCATCAATTATTTCTTTTTTCTTGGATATTTTTTCTTTCTGATCTTTGTCAGGGGTCAGGGTGCCCGATTTGATTTTCTCCTCCAAAGTTTCTATGTCTCTGAGTTTCTTTCTAAGGTTTTTCAATTTTTTGTTGGGATCAGAAGATGTCTGTGTAGTTTGCCCATTAAATGTAGGCTCTGTTATTTCACATTTGGATAATTTCTCTGCTACATCATCAGCAGCTGCTGTAATGGAATATTTTAATATTATAAACCCAAGGTTGAAGAAGATTCAAACTTGCTAACAAGTTTGTAGAATATAAATAAAAGTTCTATTTAATATAACACTCAATGTGTATTTTTATATGTTTAAATTATAATATATAATTTCTTGTATACATATATCTGTGAATTTGGTATATTTTATTAAGAAAACTATCACTTCTAAATTATGTCTATTTATAAGAAATAAGATTGATACAGTCAGTACAAAATATAATTTTATAATAATAAATGTAAAGTAAAATCTTACCTGGCTTCTTTTTCTTTTTCTTTTTTTCAACATTAATTATCATGCCAGGAATAGGTTGTATAGTGCCACCCTTTTTAGGCTTCCTAGCTTCTGCCACTATTTCAGGAGGTAAACCTACTGGCAACCCAGTATTCTGTCTAGCTCTGAACTGTTTGCCTTTACTTTCATACAAAGGAACTTCCTCTTGTGGCACATAACCATCCTTAACTCGTCTCGGCTTTCTCCAAGTTCCATCGGGACGCTGGGTAGCTGGAATAATCTTGCTGCCTGAAATATATTGCTGTTCTATTAGAAAAATAATGCAAGCTAAATAGCTGTAGTGAACGTACTATCACAATGTAATACATTAACCCAATTTGCATAAAACTCTACGTTACCATTAAAAGCATAGTTAAATTTACAAAAGATACAATAAGATAATATTTCTCTCAGTTGATTTCAATACACAAACAATATTAACCATCTGCATCGAGTTCATAAGTTGTTGTGGCCATCACACTGCATATATTTCAAATTACAAACTACTATTAAATTTCCTACATTAAACTTAATTCTATCATAGACTATTAATATAAATCTAAGCACTATTTCTAAATATTTTGTAGAATGTTTTCGCGAGCCTCAACAGCTTCCAAAATTAAAGCAAGCCAAATAAAAGTGTCAAATTAAATTTGACGTTTTAAGTTTTTTATGCATTTACAAATTTGTTCATACGGTTATATTTACTTAATTTGTATTCTAATTAGTAATACTAGGAATATTATTTGATTTTATCTGAACGTCTGGCCCCCTCCAATTTCAGTAATTTTTAATATTCCAATTAATGACCTAGTTAGACCTCGTTAGACTGAGGTCTGTGGTGTTAATGTGGCCTTCGTATAGATGATCTGTAATAAAACGTCAAATTTAAAAATTCAAAATTATATTCTCTTTGTCAAAAACAAATGATTTAAATTTGTTCGATTATTTTGATTTTAAAATTCGAATTTCGAAAGTGTGTTTACTAATTACAGTTTTTAGTTTTTACCTCAAACGTAAAAACAAGTGTTTAGGTACCACATTACTATTTTATTTGAACAAAATGCCTAAACGAAGAAGATTAACACCAATGAAGAGCAAAAGTAAAACTTCGACTCCTGCAAAAAATAAAGATGTAGAAGAATACAAACGTAAGAATAAGTAGTAATAAGACATTCTATTATTATTAGGTTCGTTTTAATAACTTTTTTATGTAGTTACCGCAGATCAAGAAGTGACCACAGCAAGGGGAAGGCTTAAAGGAGCATTAATGGGAATCATGGAACCTGCTGTAGAGGAATCTGATGACTCTTCAGACTACGCTCCGGCCAAAAGAGATAAGTACGTTATAAAAATTTTACTTTTTAACACATTGTTTTTTTTTCTATAAAATATGCATCCAGTACTTATGTCAAATGTAATTCTAATTTTAAAATCCCTTCCAGTATAGTACATAAATATAAAATTAAAAATGACATAACACTGACAATTAAAAAAAAAAGAAGTTATTATGTTGCTTGAAATAAAAATACTCATTGAACAGATACATTTACAATATTTATTTTTAGAAAACTGAGCAGTGAATCAAACTCCGAAGATGAGGACAGTCAGAATGGAGTGCCACAACGCCAGTCGTATGTGCTCAAGTTGTTTGATAGAAGTGTGGATCTCTCACAATTCAATGACGACACACCTTTGTACCCAATTTGTAGAGCCTGGATGATAAACCAACCAAGGGCAGATTATACTAAGCATTGGTGAGATAAAAATGTTATCATTATTGTAGAAAATTATTATTGGTGAAAGAAAACTGAATAGGTTTGGTGAAAAAAAAAAAAAAATGTTGCCAATATTTTTATGACATTATAAAGGAAAACAACTAACAGATGTGTTATGACAATAAAAAAATGTTTTAAAACTTAATTTAAATATACAAGTTACAGAAATAAACTACTTAAAAATATAAAAATAAATACTTATTTACTTTATTGATTCATCAAAGTTTTAGTGTTAATCAAAAAAGATTATCTTACAAATAATTGAGATATTTTAGTAATAAGAGTACTTTTGTTAGTGTGTATGTTAATATTAAATAAACCTTTCAGCAAAGAAGATAAAGAAGAGCCTGTTACCGATGGTGTGGAACTTCCTCCGCCTGAAGGGCCACCTATCACCAGGATACCAGACCTGCTGCCTGAACAATTAGCTACAAATAAGAATAACATTGACTTGTTTTGTGTAAGCACTGTGATATTAAATTTGAAAATTAACTAGCACTTCATTACTTAATACCAATTATGTATTTTTTGATGTGACAACGTTGTATAATTCAATGGAGCCGGCTGCATGCAGGAAAAACATGGTTCATGCGGTGATACCTTGCTTTAAAGATTCCAAGCCTTTTCAAAGCCAAGCAAGGTATCGAGTAAGCAAGGGAGAGCCTAATAATATTAAATAACTGATTTTCTTGCAGCAAAAATCAGCACCAAGCCGGTCACAGCTATTAGGCGAGCATTCAGCGCGGTGGTCGGGTGTACGCAACGCGTGGCTTGCGCAGGCGCAGCGCGCGCACGCACGCTACCACGCCTCCACGCGCCTGCTACATGCTATGAACATCGGGTGAGTTGTCACGCTCACTCTTCTATATTTATAATCTTCCATCTCTCTCTGTCCTCTCCTTCCGAAGATTTATTAAGATAATTTTAAAAATTTTAAAATCACTGTTTGTAAACAGTGTTTTGGTACTTTATATTTAACAGAGAAAATTATATCATTTTTTTATTTTAATCTATTGTCGTAAGTATTTTAAAATGTCGGATTGCATTATCTGTATTGCATTTATCTATCTGTATTTATAATCTATACTTCTATACTAATATTATAAAGAAGTTTAGTTTGTGTGTTCGTTAAAAAGGGGTAATCTACTGAACCAATTTTAAAAATTCTTTCACCAATAGAAAGCCACAATATTGCTGAGTGTCATAGGCTATATAAAAACCCGAAAAGGATAATTAACATTATGCCCAACAAAGTGTAATAAATTCCAATATCGGAGTTATAAACAGTGGCTGTACTTATATTCAAATAAACATTATTTTAATAATTATCTTTTTATTTTTTTACAGTGCTCTCTGATAATGGATAAAAGACTGAAGCTCAATCATCACTCAAAGCATTTGGAAATTTTAATTTTTATACTATGACTAATTTTTCACCTTTGTAAATCATTTTATCAATATCAAGAAGAACATAACATTGATTGTTTTGATTAATCGTGATTTTTATGTAATATACCTAATCAAAGTTTTTGCTTATTTTCAATCACATATTTTAAAAAAAATTGTATTTAAAGCCACAGCAAAATTGTTAATATCTTATATGTATTTGTATGGACTTTTTTTCTCAAAGTTTAGTTGCATTTTATTTCTTGTACTGTTTACATTTAAAATGTTTATTTATTATTATAGCAATTTATAATTAAAGATTAAAAACTATCCACACATAATCATAAAATGAAAAACTGACTATAAAATATTGTTTTGTATTTAGAAGATTGAATGATTTGTAATAAAACACTATAAATTATAAGAAAAGAAAAATTTAATAAAATACATTGTATGTTTATTTCTTTTTCTGTTTTTTATTGCTGGTAGCCCCAACAGGGCATTCTGATTTCTTATGCCCCTTCTCGTTACAATTGTAGCAAGACTGAAAAAATAATTTCTTATTATTGCAATATTCATTTGTTAAAATAATGTGAGTCAAACTTCATATAAATATATTAGAGAAAGAATTTCATAAATTTAAATTAAAAATTTTTTGAAGGGAACTTAAATAATCAAATAATATAGTCAATTGAATATCTTTTTTAATCAATATCTTACCTGTGACTGAACAACAACTCCACAATTATGTTTTGGCTGGCAACACCGGTTGCAAGTCTTGCAATGTTCATACGTGGGCTTAACACACCGTTTGCACGCTCCACAATGCCTGTACCTCATGCCGTTCTTACTTGTACACTCTTTGCACTTATCACAGTGCATGTTCGATGATGAGACCCAATATTTACATTTATCGCAGAACTTGTATTTGCTGTCATTCGATAAGTCGATGGTAATAAATGGTAGGTTGGTAAAGAAACGCACGGGAGACCCAAATTTTCGACCACCGTCACCGTTTTGGAACTTTTTGTGGTTTTGGTATTCTACCTGTAATATAATTAAAAACTACATGGTTTTTTACATTACCGAGTAAATGGAGAGAGCAAAAATAATTCGCTGTAATTATTAACAAGAAACTTTAACAAAAATTAAAAAATTGTTTTTATAGTATGAATGAGTCAATTTTGTATCTAAATATAATTTTAAGTGATTATAAGGTCACATACTATCTTGGCCACAAATACGAGAATTCTCCAATTATTCCTGTACGAAATATATATACCATATACCCCATAGTCAACATCCTAAAATTACCTGGTAATCATGCATTTTAATCTCCGGCATCATATTCTTTATATATGGCTCGGAGAAGTATGGGAATGCCCATATCACTGGTAGGGTACCATCTGTATCACACACATTATTATAAGTTGTAGACAGCTCCTTAATGCTTTGTATGAGAGGTTCCACTCTACCTCCAAAAGGAGGATCCATTACTATACATATACCCTTTTCTCTGCAAAGAAATATAAACATTAAAAAACAATATAGATATTAAGGACTCGAGACCTTGTCTTCGATTGTTTTATATTATTTAAAGGGGAATAATTATCTCATGCATATTTCTTGGGCAACTAGAACTACATCTTTATATAGCACAGGTAAGGGAAGTCCACAAATTTGGATAATTTTCCCCATTTTTGCAACATTTTTCACTGATGATTCGCTCACATGATACACAGCGTTTATATAGCCTACAGTCATCCTCAAAAAAAATGGACTATATCCAACAAAATAAGAATACATAGAATACTTCATAAACTGAAACTATATGTATAATATTAATTAAACTTGATTTCAACTCACTTGGATGACTTAAAGAATTTCTTCAGTACTTTTTCGTCGTTATCACCATTGAAAAGATAGTTGTTAAACATATTGTACCAGAGGAATTTCTTGGGTTCATAGAACTGATGGTGGCGTGTGTCGTAGTCCAGGAGAATGGAATCAAAGTCTGGATTGGTTTGTGCTGCTTCATGGATCGATGGAGTGCCGATACATAGTATATTACTGAAATATTAAAACACCATTTATTTAAAAACTTATAAGTTTCTTGATATATTTTATTGACTGGTACGGTGTTTAAATATGCATGAGTAATAATTTCTAGGCGTGTATGTTAAATATTCTTGAAAAAGTAAAACAGACATATTTTAAGTATGCTTTGAAGTTACAAGTTAAAAGATATAAGCAAGTGAACATCTTACCTAATTTTATTATTTCTTAATATACCCAGAACTGTACTAACAGCCTTCTTACTGAATATGTACTGTGCTTCTCGGTAATCATTTTCAAGGGTCGGCAGCCAGGATGAAGGGTTTTGTAGTAATTCTTCTGTCAATGGAGTAGTTAAACGGTGATCCCCTCGGTGTTTCTTCGATTGCGATATTAGGAAAAGCTCCTTACATGTGTGACAGTATGCTCTATCAGATGCATGTCTGGATTTAACCTGTTCAATATTATTAAATTTTAAGTTATTTTTTAATATTTGGCATCACTTGGCATTTAAGCATTTTATTAGCTGATATACAAATAGATTTTGTAAGAATTTACCTCGTTTAGTATAGTCCAAGCTGCTTGTTTATCAATTTTAGGAATAAGGTTATAGTACTTTTCGTTACGTTTCCTGACACCTTCCTTTTTCCAGTCTTCTTCGTCTATATGCACTGTACAATCCTTCTTATCCCGGCATGACGCACATCCAAAATATCTTCCTTTCTCACTCGAAAACAATAAAGTCGGCCCGTGCAGGCACAACGGATGAGTGGTTACATCTTCGACTACAACTTCAACGGGACATGATTTTTGGATTTTAGTTTCAGTTGGTACAAACTTTCGTTTTTTTCCCATTATGTTGCTCTTTAGACTTTCCTCGTATTTAAATATATAAAATTTAACAATACCACACACACGGGTAGAATAAGACGTCTAAAGAGTAAAGACACACGTGAAAATGACAATTGACATGTGTTTGACACCAAAGAGAATGTAATCACTACATTTTATTTGACACCTCAAACCTCAAAAGTCAAACCTCACAGCTCACAATCATAAAAATTAATAATAATATATACATAATTTTAAAATAAAAATAAGAGAATCTTCTTTGTATTCTATAGGAATTGTTATATAAAACAAATAATAATTTTACTTTTTTGGGTGAAGCTTGAACTGAAACAGGACATTTATTTCACCAATTTAATAGTTCAAACTTTTCTTATTTCAAAAAACTTTTAGATGTTAAGCTCTGTGAATTTAGAACTCTATATATTATGGTGGATGGGAAGATCGTCTTTGTCTATGGATTCAAGGATTGTGAATTTTTGGGGGACACTGAGATAAAGCGGCTTAACTCTAGTATCTCAATTATTTCTAATTAATTAAGACTTACTAAAAACAATAATGAGTGGACTAGTAAGAACGGCACACAGAATCCTGCATAACTGCGTAAAAAATACCAGTTTAGCCGGTGCGGTTATTAGCAGAACACAGGCACCCGTAAAGCGTGATTTTACGAGAGGAATATGGCACATGAGTTGCTCCAAGCGATTGGACAGTACTTCAGCTTCAGGCCTTTTACACCACTCCAATACATGCAGTTGCGGATGTGGTTTGAAGGCTTTACACACCAAAGGTACTATTTAATATTTTGAGGTTATGATTGCACCATATTCTGAGTAAAGGATACTATTCTTATTGGAAATAACACATGGTTCCAAGATAAAACTATAAAATTAAAAATATAAAGGTGTGTCTATAGGTTTATTAAAGTTATAAAATCTAATATTTATCATTCACTTAGATCAACAAGACCAACCTCCAGAAAAGTCTAAACCTCTTGGTGAGTCCTTTTCCGTGTTCCTTTCCCTTAATTTGTCCTATCTTAGTCCATTTTTATTTCCTGTAGTATGATATTGATTTCATTAATAAAATGATATACTTCATTTATTTGGGTAAATTTGAATTAATATTTATATACCTTAAAATAAGTTAGATTGCTCTAACCAATCATAGTGTAGATAAAATTAGTATAATATTTTTATGTAACCCCTGAAGTAATTTGAATTTTGTCTAATTTAAGTAATTAGATAAATCAACTTCAGGGTATATTAATCAATATTCACATCCAGGTGTTGCCATTTTGACTAATGCCTGCATAAAAATATTGTACAACTATTATAATTAAGCTAGACTAAATTTCATATTTGTACATTTTGTTTGATTTCATACAAACATCATTGCAAATTTACTATCTAGTAATAGTAATTTTATAATGTGAGTATAAAGATATTATTATATTAGTATTCTTTGTAGTAAGTTTGTTGCATTAGATTAGGCTAAAAGTGCATAGCGGTAGCTCCAGCTTACTGTCTCTTAAACAGAAAAAATTGTGTAACGTTTCAGGTGAACGTGAGCTGGTTGAGTTCCTCACAGAAGAAATAGTTGCTGAACGTAAGGCACAAAAACTCAAGACTCTACCAACTGAGGTAGAAGGGTTTTCAGTTAAGGGCGACGGTGCCGAGGTGGTCCTTACAAAACAGTTGAAGGATGAAGTGTAAGTTTTGAAGTATAAATAATTATGAAATTTTTGAATATCAAGCAAATAAAATTTTTGGTCTATATATCGCCTAAGCGCCTAAATGTATGTATGTGACATACACACATACATTTCGGCAATATTATGATACAGATTTATGTATTATGATTCAAAAGTGTATTCATCCTAGTTGAAGAGATATGTTTTACTTTGACTATTTCACAAAGTTTTTAAGCTAGTCAAATGCAAATAACAATTTCAATTATTAATTTAAAATAAATTGATGATACTGGTGTTTAAGTTTGACACTGTGTTATAATATGTATGTAAAATATAATGTGTCTTATTTTTATTTATTTCAGAGTCAAAGTTACATTCAACGTAAATCACACAGTAGACTCTGAGGATTTTGGTGAAGATGTTCAGCAAGAGAAGCAGGAGTTTGCCGAGATGCGCTCTAAGCCGCAGTTCGAAGTGGACCTGGTGAGAGGTGACACCACACTTGGGTTCACCTGCTCATTTCTGCAAGAGCCGGCAACGGCTGGAGCTGATGAATATAGTATGATTTTTATTTATTTTCACTTATTTGCTTGTTAAGGAAGAGATGATAAGGATTTTACCAGTTGCTAAATGTTGTACCTCTTAACTAAATAACTAACAGATAACAGATTACCAGACGCGACGTCATGCACACTGTACCTATCCTACCTGTGGTATTCTATCCTAAACCTGCCCTTTTTCTCTGCTGAACTGATTCACCATATAAATCTTTTGACGCCTGGCACAAAATTTTGTGATGGATACCGCTGCACGGAATCAGTTAAAAATAGTTTTTCAAGGAATAATTGAAAAAAGAAATTAGTTCAGCTGATACTGAGCTATGCAATAAGCAACACATTTGGTGATTTAATTTTTATATTATAGATATATATTTTTCATAGTATGTATATGTCTTGTTTTCAACAGATGACATCTTTGGAATAGACGAAGTGACTCTATACAAGGGAGAGTGGTCTGACAAAATTTACGCTGTAGCCGGAGACGTTCTAGATGGGGTATGTACAATATACAGTTGAAACTAATTTGAAATATATTTATACATATAAATTTGCAGAAATTTCATTGACGAATTAATTATTAATATAGAACTAGTATGGACGATATGGTCTATGTATAAATTAAAAAAAGGACTGATTTTTTTTATAAACATTATTCCCTAAGTAGCCTTCTGGAAAAAAAATTAGTAACAATGGCATGCATATGTCGCAGGCGGATTGTATAATACGCTGTATTACATTACAGCTAGCCGTTTTACAAAACAGGGCCGTTTTGCAAAGCGGCGGTTCAACGTTTAGCCGTATTGTCTTGCGTAGTTTTTGTATCATTATAAATTCTTATATTCTTATTATTTTTGTATTATTGTTATAGTTTTTGTATCATTATAAAAAGAACTTGATTACTCAGCTTTATTTTTATTAAATTAGGTTAGGTTAGTTTTGTATCATTATAAAAAAAACTTTTTCTATAATGATAACTAACCAACCTAACCTAATATATTAAAACACTAACATATGGCGACGAATACATTTAGGCGGTTTTTTACTTAACCGCATTCAATACGGCTAATCGTTGAACCGCCGCTTTGTAAAACGGCTAGCCGTAATGTAATACAGCGGATTATACAATCCGCCTGCGACACATATACAGGGTTGATGCGACACATGGCCATTAAATTAAACCACGTATATAAAACGTACCTAATACTACTGTCGAATAATTAAAATTTTTCTTTTCGAACATAGTATTAATAGTTTATAAATTATCCTCATATGAAAACACCATTTATAAATATTGACACTGACTTGGTGTAACCTGTGCTCAATGCGGCAACGTCGCATAATTTTTTCTTAAGATACCGCCGACAAGCTTCAATATTTGATTACATTACGTGTTTAAAGTTTCAACTCACCCACACAATATTGATACGTTATTTACATTAGTAAATGTGTAGTTACAGAACGACGTCGTTATTTTCTTTAATAATTTAATTACGTTTATGAAATGCTAAAATAATGCGATTTTTTATTTAATTCATAGTGTTCATATCGGTAGGCGGTAGCATACACTTCACCCGTAAATCGATAACATACCATTGTACTGTTTCCTTTTTAAATCTATTGACAAAATATCATACAACATTTAATTATTCTACCACTGTCCAAAATAAAAAACCTCGAATAATCTCACAATATGTATCCAATCATAATAATAAATATTAAACGACCACAAATTTATCCTAAATTATTAATAAAAAAAGCGCGGGCGCATCTCGTTGCGTAACGTCCATCCCGAATCGATGACGTATTTGCATTTTGCACTAATAAAAATTTGATTTTTCTACCCGGTCGGCGGTGACCTATTTCTTTTTCTTTCACGCCCATTGAATTAAAGTATTACTTCTTTGTTTATCATAATTATAAATTATAATATTGAACGGCTAATGTTTTGCTCACACTGTCTTTCTTCCTTATTACACTGTTATAAGAGTCATTTTCGAATAACTTCTTGCATTTTAGAAATTGTAATGCAAAGACAAGAGCGGCAACGTCTTTTGTTTGTGTAATTTTAAGGTGTATGACCCTTGGATAGAATCTCAAAGCTGATTAATGCAGATACATCATGTTATTAGAGAGCAAATACTTAGAAAATTTATTGCGACTAAACTACTGGTGCTATTGGAATGATTTTTTGTGTAGGGTCTGAAAATTCGCCATAATATACGTGATTAAATTTAATGTCCATGTGTCGCATCAACCCTGTATTTTAATAATATTAAATGGTACTATGTACTAGTCAACTAGTGTATTATGTACACTATTTTCAACATTTCACCTAGTCACATGGTGGCTTTATGGTTAAACCATCGACTCTAGTGCCACAGGTCGCGGGTTCGAGACTCGGTACTTGAAAAATTTTCGTATCCCCATTTATCCGCCATACTTGATACAGCATCTATGCAGTAGTCAGGTGCCAAAAATGGGGCAAAGTAAAGCAAGGCGATGAAGCTAGTTCTCCTTGATAAAAGAGAATTATTCATTAAGTTGTGACATTTTTTATTGTTTTCTAAGTTTTAACTAAGTTTTGACATAAATGAAAATTTATATGTAATGTTGTAATATTGTCATTATTCTTGTATTTATTTATGCGCTATATAAAATTTTGAATCTTAATGGCCTTTCTTTTATTATTATTTTTAGCTTTCACCACAGTTGAGACTTCCAACTAACTAAACTTTTTTTCAGTTTAAAATTTTAAATTCTAACTTGATTTGAATAGGTTAAAGATTATAATAGGTTACATTAAAAATACTTTACAATAAGAATGTTATATTTAATACATTAAAGATGAATGTCAATTAGAATTAGATTCCTTTTAAAATTTCTCGGACAATTTATCAAAGGCTTAATCTTGGGTTATTTCTAAGGCATTTTATTTGTTCCAGTACCTATACGATCTACTCATGAATTTGCTCGAAGAAAAAGGTGTAAGCAATGAGTTTGTACAAAAGCTGTCAGACTTCAGCACGGCGTACGAACACTCCGCCTACATCAACCTATTGGAGGGAATCTCCAAGTTTACCATCGGCAAATAATCTGTTATAGAGTAGACAACAACATTGTGAATTGTGTATCTGTGGGACCTTTAGAATGTTATCTGTGTTCATTTTTTATCTGTTATAGAGTCTACATATGTAGTATAGACAAAAGACTATTAAATAAACTTAAATAATATTTTAATGCTGGTCAGTTATTTCCCGCCTTTATTAAAAATGTTATACTTAAGGTCCCATAGAAAG
This sequence comes from Eurema hecabe, assembly GCA_026213755.1. Taxonomy (NCBI): domain Eukaryota; kingdom Metazoa; phylum Arthropoda; class Insecta; order Lepidoptera; family Pieridae; genus Terias; species Terias hecabe. The sequence goes on along the minus strand of JADANM010006310.1, from coordinate 78,162 downwards.
GTGAATTTATTACAGATTGATAAGAGGAATGGCATTTATTTTGCTGTATACAGCTTTAAAGGATGTTAGTTTAGTTATACAATGTGTTGTTTGATTAATTAGTTTTAATTTTAGT
>JADANM010006230.1:7968034-7983411 GCA_026213755.1 Eurema hecabe | reverse complement strand
TCGGCCGTCTAGTCAGGTAAAATTAATTACCTATATCATTATACTCACAGCTATACAGTAGATCGTAAATCGTAATCTACTGTTCAAGTAGCAAGAAGTTAATATTCTTTTCGGTAATAACATTATAGAATAATTAGGTACATAATCATCATATTAAGAACATAGATTTTTTTCAGCGGAAAATCCTCTCATAAATACTCAGTATATGAAGATTTTCCATAAAAAAAATTCTCGGTCTGTCATAACGAAAAGTTTATCCAGACACATTAATACTAAATAGAATGATAAACATATGGATGATAAACATATACGCTTATTTTGTTCAATTTATACAATTAACAAGCACGATTTTATTTTTCATTTTCTTTAATTTAAACACTATTTAATATTACAATTAGAAGCTTAAATTTTCCCCTCGACCAACCGGATGGCCCTTTCGTGTTACAACCGTAAAGTCAGGTAAGAATGGCCGGTATCCGTTAGGTTATATATTTTGTTTCCTTTATCGTAAAATATTGATTCATAGTTACGCTGTAATTTTATTAAATACTTACTTAAACCCGCGACTTTGCTCGCATTAAAACTATTCAATAAATATCGAAAACAAAATGTAGCATACAATCGTTCTGATACCTCTTAAAATACAAAGTTTCATGATGATCGGTCGAGTAGTTTTTGCGTTAAATCCTAACAAACATCACTAATTTCACTTATTATACAAGTTACACGAGCTGAAGTTTAATAATTCTGTTGCAAATCTAAAAATTAGACAGTAGACATTTAAATTTAAGTCCACATTTTTTCTTTACATGCCTTACCTTAACTTCTGTTAAAAATTAAGTTTTAAGTTTGAAGTGGGGAAAGAAATGGAAGAGGCTTTTTCCCATAATGGAACCGTATGATAAAAAAAAATACAGATTTCACATAATTACTTAATAAAATAAAAGCAATACGAAAATACTTGCTAAAAAAAGCTAAATTGAATCTAATGAATGTTTCCACTAACAACCTATAAAGAAAATCATATAAACACAACACAACGTTGTTATTTTCCATCAGACCGGTTTATTTCACCAAAAATAAGTGTTTCGTAATTCACATGATAGCTCGTGTTTCGTGCGAAATCTTGATATTCTGTATTTTCCTTCCTAAATACATTTCATATTTCCCATTTCAATCAAGATATTGAAAATACTTGTACGATAACGATTTTTCCACGAGAGCCAGTAATTAGGCTACCGAGAAAATAATTTATAAGTGCCTTCTTGGTATTTATAAATATACTAGGTCTATTCTGCGGTTTTACTTGCCATGTTTTTATATTTTTATATCTCTATATAATATAGAGTCATTTGACACTCAAACTCTACCCCACTTGAGCATATTTGCAGACATTCGGTTTTTCTTCCCTAATTTAACCCCCCATAAGTTTTAACGTCTATATCAATTTTTAACAAACATGTCTAAGAACACTCGCCCGTAAAACACCTGTAATACAAAAAGAAAGTAAATTGAAATCGGTTCATTCATTCGGGAGCTATAAGGCCGACAGACAGAGACGTCAAAATCAATCAAAATCAAATCAAAATATTTTATTTTCTGAGTAAATTTGAAAAACAAATACCTTCAGAAAGTCTACATGGTGCCTACCACCGGTCAAACTTTTTGCTTCGGGGGTTAATAATGAATAATAAAAAAAATTTTTTTGCTCCGTATCGTTACATAAACAGCTTGAGAAATTACAATTTATTATTCCGTTTCAGAAAGGTGTTATTAGCTGTTTGCATTCTAACATTTTCTTGAAGATTGCATTTTATTTTTGATATTATATTGACAGACCCGACTGCTGAGACACAGTATTTTATACTAGTTCAATAGTCGGGTGATTGCTTAAATTGTAAATGTTGAAATGGTTTCATGACAAATAAATTATTATTATATTATTATTATTATAATTTCAGCCAAACCACGCTTACACGTTAAGCGTTTCCTGTAGCAATGCGGTTCATAACGTCGGTATTCGACGACGACCCGACGGTAGGCTCGCTCTCGGGTACTCTCGTAAAGGAGAAAGGAGTTTCACTACAGTAACCTCTTTGCTGCAGCATCATAGGAAGAACCGTCTACTTCTCGTAGCAGCTGGAGATTTATTAGGAGCTACTACGCTGACTGAGACTCCTCAGTATTACGCTACTCCGAAGAATATTCCCATATCAAAATGATTGAAGTGACCATCTATAGGATTGTCTATATATGGGTAAGAAACATTATAAGAGTTACATAGTTGGTACTCAGACGTATAGCGCATAGACTGATAGTCCCTTAATAATAAATAAATATTTTCAGGACATTTATACACAGCGCCATCTAGTTCCAAGCTAAGCCGAAGCTTGTGTTATGGCAACTAGATAACGGAATAAATTACATATACATTCTTTTCTTTTGTAAATACATACATATAATACATAGCAACACCTAGACCCCAGAAAAATACAAATGTAAATTACAAATATGGGAATCGAACCCACGACCCTTCGCGCAGAAAGCAGTTGTGTTACCACTGCGCCAAGCGGTCGTCTAATCGGTCCGCCGTAAGTGAAGACCAAAATGTATATAATATGTAGGTTCTTATACTCAATGACTCGCAAATAAGCCCATCGATAATGTTTCTATAAATGTGGAAAAATTTAAATCTATGAAAAACGAACGAATTTTGCTGTACTACAGCGACGATTTGTGTAAGTAGACAAAATTGTCTACTTTGAAATGGCTTCACTTTGCATACTCATATTACGATCTAGGTGTTATTTTTCTATCATTGTCTATTCATCTATTGTTAAATTATATGAAATAGTATAGTTTCCTGCTTATAATACATTAATAGTGTATAATAACTGATCTGATGGTTGAAAAGCGTTTATTAAAAAATATATATTGAAAATTAAATAAGAAAAGCAAATATCATTAAACTTTATTTTTTAGCGTCTTACTACACCTGCTTCGAATTTATTTGTCTTGTCCTACCTGGTGTTGATTGTATAATTTTTACTCTTTTATGTTTTGTTATTTAAGGTAGTAATTGTAAAATTTAAAATAAGATTCATTGTTAGAAAGGGCTTACAATTATTGGATAGTGTATTGAGAATTTATGACAGTATTATTTATAAAAGTGTTCTTACAAGTAATTTGATAAATAAATACAAGAAAAATTATCTCATGGAAGTTTTATTCTAACCACTTATATTATAAAGGTAGTATTTCGGAGTTGTTTCTGGACATCTCTAGCAGTGAGCAGGTGCTTCTGAATACTTTAATAATATAATACCCAAATAAATATAATTGTATAGTTTTATTTACACGCAGATTACTTGTATTTCTTTAATGGCCGACAGCCAACTGCAACACAGCGTGTGATTCAAGATGTAAATCTACCTTCGTAACATGAACATCCGAATACCCTTTTTTTATATTGGGGATATCCTCATAGGATACCCATGGACCTCGGGGAAGGACCACGGGTTATGTCGGACTTCTACCGACCAAAACTACCACTGTTAATCGTTCTGCCGCAGTGAGTGGGGATCCCGGGCACCTTCGCAGACTCTTCCGCGAACCCCACAGCGGTTCCCCATATACCCATCTTTTGAAAACACACACAAAAACAAACACACACGGCACACGCTTTAATGCGTCAGATGATGTTCCCCGTTACATCATCTGACGCCGTCCAAATACCCTACAATAGTAATAGTCTCGACTCTTGACCAACATCTAGATGGTCAGAGAAGAGAGAAGGTAGTCATCTAAAGAGTTGGACCAAGGGGGAGATACAGGTACATCTTCGCACGGCGCAATTAGTTGGCAATCTGGATAAGTTTTTTATGGTAATTTTTTTCGAAAAAAAAACGTTTGCGTTGAGAAAGGGGACTAGAGGGAAAAAATGTGTAAAAGTTATTACGATACTTTTTGTTATAGTTGAAAGCTGTGCTGCGCGTGTCTCTGTCTGCCAGTCATTTTAATTTCGTCTTTAATTTTTTTTACTAAAATTATATTACAATTCCTTCGCCAATTAATCCCAAGGAACTTCTTTCCATCCGAGTGTCCCTTGACACCGTTCAAATTTTTTTTTACTTTCATATCTATATTGTAAAAAATCGAACTATGAAAAAATAATACAATAAACGACCGATAATATCAGTGAATAGTTAATTAGCTAAGAATACAATACGAAGCTTGGCAATTAGCATCGCTTTCTCTTTGTGACCTAACTTTAATTGCTCATTCGCGATGCCTGAACTTAATGTCGCTCTTACAAGACTGTAAACTTGAATAATGAGTTAAGTATACTATCATAGTCCCGCGGTTCTACATGCGTTAATCTTAGTAAAAATATATATATGTAAATTAATTTTACTTATATAAGCGACTCAATTGTATTTTCGATTATAGAACATTAATTCTGAACAAATGCAAATTAAAATATAACTCAAGTCAAAAAAAATAAATACGTTAAGTCACGAGCGCGGTCTGCAGGTATCCACGTAAGTAAAAATGTTACTTACCTTGTCCATAGAATGGAGAACTTCCACAGACCGAAAGGCCTCGGTTAGCAGAAGATTCGCGAATGTGACTGGTCAATTTTAGAAAATTTAGCATAAAAACAGGGCGTGGGGTCTGCGGAGACCCCGCCCGTGATTTTAAAGGTCTTCTTGTCTTCAAGAATTTGGTTGTGTGTTGGTGATAGTTTTTCATTCATAATGTACATCTAAATACACTTAGTATAGGTTTATACCCTCAACCAGCAACTGGCCGTCATACACCAATGGTTCAATGTCAAGAAATTAATAAAAAATGGGTGACACTTTCTCCATCCATCGTAGGAAATATTAAAGGATTAAATGTCTTGAACGCGGCGAAGTCAGTCTTAAATTGGCCACACGCTCTACACTCTTAGCTTCTAAATTCTAAATGGAAAAAGCTGAAAAAAAGCTGTCATTTTTCGGTTGCCAATTGAGTGTTATTCGCACAAATTTCATTTGACGTCCAGATATTCATTCTCCGAAACATATTTAATGGTAAATAAAGAAACGAGATCGATCGATCGATTTTAAGAAGAGATACTGCTGAGCTGTGAAGTCTACAAAGCCGCAAAAGTAATGACGTGGGAGTGTTAAAGTGTTCCTATGAAAGCAAAAGTCACTATATCTGATACGCCATCACTCTACCTCTTTCAAGTAAACTGATCCAATTCAATGTAAGGGCTTCTCTGTACCATGTAATTCAAAATATGAATACAGTCGAGGTATCAAGGGAAAGCGAAAAAAAAGAGATGTCCCTCGTTACTTTAGTTAGTAACAACTAACAGGTAAGTTGTCTACGGTAGATGTAGCTAGTAAAATATAAGTCCCATAACATAAAATGGACCCCAGCCATTATGAAATATCTATTGACACTATTCATTAAAATCGATTTAATAGTTTATGTGCGGTAATAAAATAAAGCACATACATAGACTTCCTCCTGACATCACCTTAGTTTACGTTAAAAACTTATATCTAAACTAAAATTTAAACCATTATTATAAACTCCCAAGTCATGCATCGTGTAGGTACTACATCGGCTCATATTACCCGTTCCCGGCTTGTATTAAATAGAATAAAGGCATTCGGGAAATGCATCAATCATATTTTTATCTCACTCGAAGTGATCGCATCAGGCTTCCATTTGATGGATGGCCAGTGAGCTGGTGGTTTTGAATAAAGGAATTTAAAGCCTTTTCTCCACATATGAGCTCTATAACACATATACTATGTGTAGTTAGGTAAAGTAGGAAAGTGGTTAGTAGTATCTTTGTTGTGAAGAATTTTTCGTGCTGGGATAGCGGTTGGCAGAGATTATTGTGGATGTTTGTGCAGGAGAATTGGAAGGATACTTTTTATATAATAGTGGACTTCTGAGTAGCATGTTAGCTTGATGGTAATCGATTATAACACCTGCTCATGAACTGTTGCCAAGCTAAGCTGTAGTAAGCAAGAAAAGAAAGAGACTTGTGACAGAAGGGTATAGATGCATTCCGCGGGATATTTCGACAGCTGTTAGAACTGTAACAGTCCTATGTAGAAGGTATGACTGTTACTGTTACTGAAAAAAACAAAATTTCTCACCAAATATAAATACAAGATGTTAGGGAACCCTTCGAGCCCGAGTCTGACTCACCCTTGGTCAATTTTTTATACAAAGCGTAACTATAAAACTAGCGAACAAACAATTCGTCCCACGTAACCTCTATGATGTGTGAAATTCCAATAAGGTTTGATTGTGACCCTCGCTGTGCTCAGCTCGGATCGATGGGGCTTTTGAGATATATAGAACTGGATATAGCTTCGTTTTTATTTAAAAATATTTACTAAACAGTTTAGAGTTATATAATAAAAAATAAAAAAAACTTTTGAAGGCATGCGAAAATATAATAATGTAAACTATATGAAAGAATGTTATAAATGCAATGTTGTTTTATTTTAAAGAAAAACAAGGAAAATGTATTAAAAACAAACCTGTTAAGTATGGAAATGTTACAGGCGTAGATAAAATACTTGCTTGTTTGCTAAATAAAAAAAAACTATTGATACAATGCATTACATATCTATAATATAAAAACGATTCGTCAATATGTTGCTGCAAAAGGCACACCTCGATAACTGCTCATCGATTTCGATAATTCTTTTTTTAAAGTTTTTTTCAGGAACTATGAACTTTCTTAAACAGAAAAAAGCTAGGTCTAGGCTATATTTAAGGTTATTAAATATTACATAAAATACTAACAAGTAATGATATAGTTTGTCTGTACTTTATAGATCTTTTATACATATTGAACAATTATTATATAAAAACATACCAGAAAAAATATTTTTATGAAGTGACCCTGTCCATTTGTCTGTCACTATAAAGTGCATATCTATTAGTGTTTAAACAACCATATAAGTAAGGAAAATCTTGCTTTTCTACCTCTATGTCCGTAAAACTAAATATTTCTCAACTTTAATTTTGCCGTTGTGTGGATTTATGGCTATTGTCTGCGAAAAGGCTTCAATTGTACTTTATGGGCCATATGAAAATACTGCGATGACTTGTGTGAAAAAGCTCTTAGGAGCTTTTTGCGGAGAATTTGTTTATGTAACATTGATATCTGCCGACGATTTTACGTGCCTAGTTTTTCTTCCCGTGGCAACACTGGGATAAAAAGCTTCCTTTAATGTTATTAAACAAGTATTTTCATCTCTTTCTTTTGTCGTTGCCTGGAAAAGGTCAATGAGTAGCGATTAGGCCGCCAGTTAACATTAGCTTTTCACTGTCATATAAAAAACTGTACCTAATGTTTTAAAGTGAAAAATAAATAAACCAATCTACTCGCACCCTAAAATTAAACTGAATGCATTCAATACTTTTACAATAAAACAGGTACAAACATTTTAATAAACTTCTCAATTCATAATATTACTAGCTGTCCCGTGCCCGAAGTGAAAGAATTTTTAAATCCGGTTCAGTAGATCCCGATATTACCTCTTACAATTTAACAAACATACAAACTTTACTTCTTTACAATATTAGTATAGATTAAGTACTCGCTTTAAGCCGGTTTTGTTTGCATAAAATCAATTAAATATTGGAAATAAAAAGAAGCTTTAATTTTTATACCTACAACTGCACCGATCATATTAAAGTGTACAAAATTTAATCATGATCGGTGCAGTATTTTTTGAGTGGAAGCGTAGCAAACATCCCTTTCAGATTTATAATATTTTTAGTAGTATCGTAAAAAGCAAGTACAAATCCTTACTAATATTATAAACGGGAAAGAGTGTCGGTTTGTCACGGCAAAAAGGGCTTGACCAATTTAGTTGAAATTTTGCATGTGTATGGGTGATACCCTGGATTAAAACATAGGATACTTTTTGTCCCGGTATTGCCGCGGGTAAGGGAACTACGCGGGTAGAACCACATTAAATTATTATATAAATACTTTGTATGCATCCTTTTATAAAAAAAATCACAAAACCTATTTTAAGCCAACGATGTTATATATTTTAATAGGTACTGTAAATTTTTGGTAAAGGATTTTTAAATAAATGAATAAATTATATAATATGCCAGACATATTGTAATCTATCAATTGTTTGTGTTTGGTTCACAATGCAACAATGTTACATATTATTTCGATATAAACATGAATCCAATATTATTTTTCTAGAACGCAATGGATGTAAGAAGTCAATAAATAAAATTAAATTCGTCTTTAATGACGACCTTTGACTTACGATAGCGATACATCGCGGCGCCAATTGCGAGGTAATTATATTTTAAATTATATTATAACTACACTAGTTTGCAGTAATTTCTAACAGATAACCAGTACTTACATAAAAAAGGGAAATAAATATTTAATAAAAGACAGGAGGCACATCAGAAGAGGTTAAATGTAAAGAAACAAGAGTGACGTCATTGCAGACGTCACCAATATTATGATCATTCATGTTAGGTTTTAAAAGGAATAGTCAAACGAACGAACGAACTCAGAAGAAACAACATTCACTAATTTTACGATCATTTTAATGGTTTTAATCACTGATTTGTTCATAAAAATAAATATGTACATAGTCCTAGTTTTTCAATTACTGAGCAAAGTGCGACATTTCGATCAATGTCAAATTAAAGAAAAACATTTGCTAATTTTCTGTCACTGCACATGTAATTACACGCATCCAGCGAAAGCACTACTTAGTACTGTTGAAAGTTCTCGAATAAATGAATGAAGAAAAATAGAGTTAAAACATTCAACGTTAAGCATTATTCCGAATAATGCGCAAAAATGCTATAATTGAAAAACTAGCAGTGATATTAATTTTTAAATCTTCTACAAAACGAACCCGACCTGTCAGCAATGAAACGTCTTATCATACCGGAGACTCATTTTCATGTCTCGGTAACAATAATGTAATCTCGACTCGATACGAAAGGTTGTTCTTTCATAAGGATAATCGGATTATATGGCTCATTCAATACTTGTCCAATAAACCGCTTACTGAATTGGGAATATGTAAGATTCTTGCCTTTCCACGGTTTCTATTAGATTATCGAAATATTCGTTGGATGAATACATTAATTAGTTTAAAACGTCGTTTGGAGGTATTTGACTAAAGATGTTATTATTTATACAATAGATTCGTTATACAAATCAACAAGTCAATACGATAGAAAGAGATAAATGCTAAAACCAACAAGAAAAAAAGAGACATTTAGCTTTGTCATTTGCGCGTGAATGCACCGGCGACCAATCACCTAAAGGTAAGACGTAAGACTAATTAGGATGTATTTGCGTCTTCAAAATATCGTGCTTATCTATTTAACATAATATAATTGTATTTGGCACAGTTTTGGTTCCCTGTTCGCACTAACTGGAACCTCTGATGAGAAGACACGACTTTCTACAGGTTTATTTGCCTAAGGATGGTTGTACGGGTGGTGGTACCTTAAACCTCTAACACCTTAAAATAACGCCACCTTATAATGCATACCACATAAATAAAATGGGCTATAGCTTTTGCTAATTCTAAAGTTGAAAGTTACTTATTTTATTGTTCTTGAAATTGGCATAACATACTATATATTCTATATGATTTTTATCTTCAGATACAAAAGCTTCAATAAGTAAATAAGTATAAATTTTGTAACTAGAAAGAAACAAAAGGTTTTAAACTTATAAAGCCCACGAGTCAATAGTTGAACCATACAAAAGATATGAGAACATTGATATCTAGAAAATACATCAGCAGTTTATCTGGAAGCAGTGTTTTTATGAGTTGCGATTCACAAGGGATTTGGGAAATGCTGTAATGGCACCGTTATCAGCTATAAAGACTTTGGGATTCTTGAATTACCAATGTTTTCGGTGGCTGTGTTGCAAACAGAATGTTTCTTATAAGGAAAGAGATTTTGATATAATGGAACAAGTATTTATTCGGTAAGAGTTGTCATGGTGAAAAAAAGATATTGTAATGTAGTATATTAGATTTTTATTATTTAGATTTATCGAGCTGAATTTCATAAGGTTTTTTTTTTTCATTTTTTCGTAGTTAATAAGCTTAGTAAGTAAGCTTAGTAGTAAGCTTAGTATACGAACACTTGAATCGCCATTACAAAACTGTAGTTTTGGAGGAGGAGAACCGGTAAGGCTTTGCCGCTCTGACGTTGTGTTTAGTTATTCAGTATGAGTATTCAGTATATGAAATTATTAATATACATTTAAATTTTTTTGTAAATCATTTTTAAGATACCAATGATCAACTTATTCTGCTTCTGTTTTAAATATTAAAGAAAAAACGTAGCTCCGAAAGTCCGCCGCGAAGAAAAGACTGGATTAAAAAAAAGATTCGCGCTATAATGATGAATATACTAGCTGTATTCCGCGGTTTTACCCGCGTAGTTTCCATTCCCGGGGCAATACCGGGATGTAAACTATCCTATCTCTCAAGTTGGATCGAACTGCACTGGTTTGCGAATTTTATTATAATCGGTTAAGTGGTTTAGGAGTCCATTGAAGACAAACATTGTGACACGAGATTTATATATATTAAGATTACAAAACAACATTACTTTCCACTCCTTGTCTGTCTCTTGGTATCTTTGACTCTACGCAATGGATTTGCTTTGCGCTTCTTCAATAAATACAGTTATCCATACTAATATTATAAATGCGAAAGTGTGTTTGTTTGTTTGTTTGTCTTTCCTTCACGCCTTAGCTAAGCAATCGACTTGATTTTTGGCATACAGTTAGTTGAAAAGATGGAGAGTAACATAGGCTACTTTTTAACTGGAAAAAAGGGTAATAAGGGTGAAAGGGGGGTACAAAATTTATATGAAAGTCCACGCGGATGGATTCGCGGGCAACAGCTAGTTTAAAAATAAGGCTTATATGTCTTATATTTTTACGAATATAGTATACAGCCATAGCTTAGAATAAAATATGATTTCTAAGAATCGAATAAACATAATATCGTAGTATGCATAACGGAAATGCGCTGTTATCAGTCGGGGCCAGGGCTCAATCGTAAGACTAAACATTCGATTATCTGTTTACCCATGAAAGGTGATTTTAAGATCATATTATTGGACTTTATACTATGTCTTTAATGATAATTGAAACCCCTTGGAATATTGTTGTTTAAACCCTGTTTAACCGACTTTAAAACAGGGATTTGCATTTTGGAGGAGGCTCCGACTTCTAAGTTATAAAAATCTATATATTAAATAAAAAAAGGTTTTACTGTGTTTGAAGTAAATGCTAGACATTCTATAGAATATCGATTTAACAAAAAGTTATTGTTTTACTTGGCACCGACTTTGAAATTGTAAAATAACTTTTAAATGATTTGTGCAAAGCTAGTTGATCTTTGCTCTTTGGTTTAAAATCGGTTTTTTTTGTTAAAAATTATTTTATAAAGTATGAATATTGCAATGGGTGTTTTATTATGTACTTTAATAACACAGGTACGCTCCGGGAGACCGTCAGCAGTGTAAATAGACTGCTGACTTTCTTCCCGCACGCATTTATGACCTGGGGTGGATCGAATGAGATCCTCACCCACACGCAAAAACCGCGCCTTGACGTGGAGTTGCGGAAACCAGCCCGTGCTACCTATACCTATACCTATGTATTGGCTGCATACCGCGGTTTTACACGCATTTATACATGTTTAATACAAACCTTCCTCTTTAATCACTCTATCTATTAACAAAAACCACACGAAAGTCAGTTGCGTCTAAATATTTTAAGTATATATAGAGACAAACAGAAGAAAGCGACTGATTTATTTCATTCGACAAAATATATTGATGGCGAATTGAACAATACGTAACTAATAAAATAAAAAAAAGTAAATACAACAAATACATTTACACACATACATTTAGTATTATTAGATTATATCGTATGGGGCGGAAGCAGATACGCGCGGGGTAGCGAAGGGTCAGAGAAATTCGTCAATGTGTAGTTGTCCGCAGTTTTGTGAACATGAAAGTGCTTATAAAATGGCTGCCAAGGATTTTGGACAGGACAGGTACAGTTTCATTTTTATTAAGAGTTTTTATCTATAATAATACTAACTGGCCCAACCTTCCTCGTGAATGACTCTGGCTGGAATACTGAAACGCAACTTAAATTTAAGTACAACTTAAACCGGCCCGATTTGACAGTTCGCCATACAATTCTGTCAAAATTACGAGTCTTAAGGCGTGCTTAAATTTAATTTGCGTATGAAAATTTGGAAGTCTATCTATAAAAAAAATCGTATGAGAATCGGTTGTGTAGTTTTAAAGATTTGAACATACATAAGGATATAGGGACACAGAAAGCAAATTTTACTATGTAGTGATTTCTACAAAGTGATTAGTAGCAACCGAGAATAGATGCACTCGAGATGTTGTGTTGGAGGAAGATGCTTTGAATATCGTGAACTGAGTTCCGAACCAACCATTCAATTCTCAAAAAAATAATTTTTAACAAAAATAAACCAACTTCAAACTAAAAAGCAAAAAATAAATTTGCTACCCACAAAGTAATACGCATTTTCATTTAGTATATAGAAATGATTAAATAGTTATTTTATAATTTAGAAGTCGGTGCCAAGTAAATGCTACAACAATCTATACAATATCGATTTTACCAAACAAACACTAATTGTTTGAATTGAGAACCTCCTCCTTTTTTGAAGTCAGTTAAAAACTCGACCACGGGGAAGATCACGTATGCGATGGACGGACCAGATGTATAGAGGAGTATGTGGTCCCATTAATGAATGCTCCAAAAGGACAGCAGTAAGAGAAGAATGGCGGCGAATTGTTAAGGACGCCACGAGACAGGTGTCAGGATGACCACGACCACTCTGTCAAGAGTGACGAAGAAGAAGTCATAATGAAGTATAACAAATTATAGGTCGCGTCACGGATGTTTCGCGCTGGACGAGAATAGCTGCGCATCGGTAGAATGGCGCTCGTAATTGACGTATTGGTGCGAGAAAGACAACACTATGGGGAACCAATCAACGCTCGCGCACCCGATGATCACGCGCCCCGCGCGCCCTGCCCTCCCCTCGATACCTTATTTATGACTTCTGCGCAGGTTTCGTTCAGCGCTAAAGATTCGTGACGTTACTTATACTTAGCTCAGCAAATTTGTTATCAGCCCTCAATACCCGTCGTCAGCTTATCACGTATTGATTAAAGGTTATTAATGAAACGCTCGCAACATTTTCGGTGTTTCGAAGTAAAAATTGTTAATCATTTTTCTATTAAATTTTTAAGACCCCTAAGTCCTTATAGTACGACGACTTACGATGACCTCGTAATCGATACATGTTGGAAAGAGGGGACAAACTTGATCAAACCATAGATTTTGTAGGACAAATATTTTTTCAAGTAATTTAGATAATTATCTTGAGATATAACATAAGAAAAATCAGTTAGTAATAAATATTTTTTAATCACCAAATCGATATATTTTCTCCTTGCTACCTCTGTTAGCTACCACAATCGAGAGTTTGGTATAGGAAATTATTGGTCTCATCAAAATAAAGCTACTCACCAAAAATTAGCTTGATAGTAATCAGTTGGAAAAATGTACCAGGGATCCCGGACTATTAGTCATCTAGATTACTTAAGTTTCTTTTTTGTTGATTTTTTAGTAGAATTTGAACAAATTATCTACCACATTAATTAATTCAGTTGGTTTGCGTGAACGAGTAGAAATTTATAAAATATATAGGAATTCTATGAAGATTTATAAGGGTTTTAATAGTTATTACGGAAGTCAAATGAGGTTTATCTGAGTACCTTATGCCAAGCATTTATGCCTGTATTAGACACATAAACATTCACCTTGAATCACTTTATCTGATAAAAAATTCGCCCGAAAATGGTTTGCGTATTTTTAAAGATTTAAGCATATATTTACAGACAAAAAGAAAGTGACATCGTTTTATACTATGTAATGATTTACTACTTTTCTATTCGTGAATATTTTTTACGATTCTAATTATATTAAATATTTTCAAAAGCTTTTACTTCACTTGTAGCTAGCAGCGTTGCTTAGTAAATTTCAAAAACAGGATAAAATACCTAAATATTATACGAACATGTATATTTATATTTTAAATTATAAATAATTAAATAGTAAAAATCTACTACGTGACATAACACATGCTATTTCTAAGTACAATAAAAAACTCCGCCCTAACGGAAGTTTCTTATCAATAAAAGTTAGGATGTCATTGATAAATATATTGTGAATGTATTTATTTGAAATGCATTAAGATTTTATGAATCTCCACTAGACAAACACTCTTATCGCGACATAAAAAAGATCATGTCTGTACGGTCGGTGTAAATCAATATAATTTCAAAGGAACATGTTCTTTATTACAATGGTATAGTGCTAGTTTTCCGTTGAAGATTTTTGATGGATTGGTAAGTGTAAAGTTGAAAGGTTATCGATACAGGGCTGGTGTTGTTAAGTTAATATTTGTATTGAATTTATTTATTTCATTATTAAATTTGTTTTGTAAAAAATATTTCTATTTATGGTTAGTGTAAAATGCTAACATATTGTTTCGATTTCATTTATACTCCCATGGAGTAATCCATACTAATATTATAAATGCGAAAGTAACTCTGTCTGTCCGTTCATCACGCTAAAACTACTGAACGGATTAGAACGAAATTTGGTACCCAGATAGTCCAAAGCCTGGGGAAGGACATAGGCTACTTTTTAAATCAACCCCCAAAAGGTTGCGTGAGGGGTTGAAACTTTTTATAATTTTACGCTTTTACGGTCAAACCGCTCAACCGATTGTAATTAAATTTGGTACACAGAGGGTCTAGAGCCTGAGATTAAACATAAGCTACTTTTTAAATGGAAAAAAGGGTTATAAGGGGGTAAGGGGGGTCAAAGTTTATATGAAAATCGACGCGGACGGAGTCGCGGGCAACAGCTAGTTTGATATACAATTGTGACATACATTTGGATGATTCTAAATCCTTTCAGCCCGTCCTTTAAAAAGATGTGATAATAATTATAAGAAATAGACGTTCGACACATTCAACTTTACGAAACAACACGCTTGAAAAAAAAAATAAAATAACTCAAGTTTTTTGATGGAGAATGTTCAATTGTATCATGGTTTTGAACCTTAAAGAAGCCAGGATAGGCCAGAATTAACATAAAACAAAAATATTTAAGTACAATTGTTTACTTTAAAAACCACAAACCTACACAGCTTAAACTAACTGCAATGAACTAGTATTGGTTTTGGCGGACTGTTTGCTCG
>JADANM010006230.1:7933205-7946406 GCA_026213755.1 Eurema hecabe | reverse complement strand
CACACACACACACACACACACACACACACACAAACACACAGACATGCATACATACATCGTCAGTTTTATCGTATTTTTTAATTATTTTTTTTCCCTTGTTTTATATTTTTTATTTAGTTTATAAGGTCCGGTGAGGAAGGCGTCGATCGCCTCTAGCACAGGTTGTACCTAGTTGAAGCGATCGTCGTAACCCATTCAATGTAATATTTTTAATTTAGTGTGCTCAATAAACAATTTTTATTTATTTATTTATTTTTATTTCAAAGTAGACAATTTTCGTCTATTTACATAGATCGTTGCCGCTTAGTAGATTTCATACTTTCCACATTTATAGTGTACATTTCTTATAGCAGCAACATCATCGGTGGGCTTCTGTGCGTGTCATCGAGTAGAAGGTGCTTTTTACACTTATATACCTACAGTTTTGGCTTCACTTACGATTATAACGATTATAAAGGGACTATCAGTCGATGCGTAATAGATCTATGAAAAACATTCTTTTCCCGCTCATCTTTCATAAATCTTCACCTTTATTAAAGGCCAGCTTTGCGGACGGTTACTGGGTTAATCAAATAAACAAAATATATTTACAACTTCACGAACTGATATGTAATATTTCTTGTATTACAACGTTTATCCCATCGTAACATTTAATATCTAAAATCCCTTAGAAATGACGACCCAATTTCTATACCGCGTTTCCTCAGCGAGTCAATTTTAATTGCCCCGCCAATTTTATTGAATAAACCGAATTGTTAACCTTTTCAAAGGGTAGAAATCGCTTTATGGACATTGTGACAGATGATTTTGATATAAGATATAGCTATCACACTCGCCCTCTACTTGACATCAATATGTGTAAAAGAGATAAATATATGCTATTGTGATTTTGTTTTTTAAATCAGACCGCCAAATCCGTTTTGTCTAATGATCTTTTTGATGTGAATTACGATTCCCATTCGAAATTCCTCGCTTTAACTTTTTTAATAAAACCATTTTTTAATGATAATATTGTTATTTCTATATATTTAAATATATCCTGCTTTACTTGAATGCTATTTTTGTTGGTAATATTTTTAATGACGTACGTTCATACGTATAAAAACACTCATTTTACTCAAGAATAGGGCATGGATCTTAATAAAGCCGTAGGTACAGTTAACCACAAAACTGTATGAACACATTGAACATCAAAAATCATTCTGCTTTCACACTGATATTAAAATCATCCTATTAGTTAATTTAGGATCTAAACTACCCGTATGTTAAACTTTATCAAAATCCATTCAGTAGTTTTTGGGCGAAATAGTAACAAAGATATCTACAATTTTTTTCCGTTTATTATATTATTATTAGTGGCAGCATTCTCATTTCGTATGCAAACAGACATACTAAAAGCTTCGTGTCTAGACTCGTAATAATTAACAAATATGGAAATATTTTTTTAAAGCTCAATGTAAAAGTGTTTCTGAAAAAATAGATTCTATTCAAGGGATAAAAATGTTAATGCTTTTTATACAAAAAATCGGTGCGTAATTATATTTACACTAGCGGTGTTACGCCGGAGCACTTGTAAAAACGTTTTTTTCCTTGGTTAATTATCAGACCTTGTAAGGATGTACGGATGTATGTGTAGTGTATTGAAGTACAATAGTAAGATGGCATTCGACTGTCAACAGCCGTAGTGTGCGGACGTGCCTCAATAGTGATATAGGTACAAGGTATATTTAATACTAGCTGTTGCTCGCGACTTCGTCCCCGTCGGATCTATTTCTATTATTATGTTATAGTGAGTCAATCTTAGAAGATAGACATGTACTGTTGCGGACTTTTTTTTAGATAATTTAAAGAGGAATAATTCTTTCATACATATTATTTTTGTATCTTGAACCGTTTTCGTAGCGCACGCAAAGGAAGCCCTGAAAGAGTGATAATTTTCCCCGTTTTTTCCATATTTTCCATTATATCTTCGCTCCTATTAGTCACAGCGTGATGTTATGTAGCCTAAAGCCTTCCTCGATAAATTGTCTATTCAATATAAAAATAATTTTTCAATTCGAACCAGTAGATCCTGAGATTAGCGCGTTCAAACAAACAAACAAACTCTTCAGCTATATATATTAGTATAGATTGCTTATTATTAGTATGCATGGTATTAAGATGTTGGTCCCAGATTAACGCATATGGCTGAAATTTTGTTTTGTATTTAACTTAAGATTAACACAGTATACTTTTTATTTCGGTATTTCTTTAGATACCATACCACACTAGTAACAACGCGGGGTATGTGTATTATTGTATAGTCATCTAATCTGGTACCATATTACAGATTATTAACCTTTAAAGGGCTAAAGTCCCTTAACTTCGCCATACAAAAAACCTTATATCTTTCTAAATTCCATTAGTTTAGATAAAATCATATAGGCGTAACAGACCAACGGACAAACTGAGTTAATATCTCATTTATAATATTAGTAGGTTTTTCAACTTCCAATGTTTACATTACGGTATTGTCTTTTATTTTTAAAAAAGCGAGCGTTCATTTTGTTTTAACAATACAATGCAACCGCAAATCCTCTTTGACTTTTAATTTTTCATTTCCATTGTTATTACGAAAACAACTGGCACATACCTGTATCTTTAATATAGCTTTATGATATACTAACTCTTACCCACGGCTTTGCTTGCATAGAATGAATGAAAAAGATATTGGAAGTTAACAGTTTATGTAAACACACATATATGTGTAATAAAATTTCATGATGATCGGTCTAGTAGTTTGAGAGACAGCCTCACAAAAATCCCTGCTATCACATTTTTAATATAAGGAAGTTAGGATAATTCGAATGATTTTTAATCTTTCGTGTATGTCTGTTTTTATTAAATTTCTGAAAGACTTCTTACGAAAACTTAAGTTTCTAAAGTTATTTGTATTTAAAATAAATTTTTCTCGTTTTAATTATATTTATATTTAACCGTCAGAATTATTTTTGTGATTTCGTTTTATTAATTATAAGAAATTAGCTGGCAATGTTAAGCAGTTAGCTTGAGTGAGATCAGCCCGATGTCAGCGTGAAGTTTGACAGCTGACAGATGTGAAGTAGCGGCTGTCACATTGGCAGACCGCGTGCATCGTCAGTCGAGTGAAGGGTCGATGTTAGGCTGTGGTTTTGAAAGCACGTGTGTATTGCCACAACCAAATATTTTATCTACAACTACTAGACATTGGCAAAATTGGGATAATGCAGCACTGTCATTTAACCAAGAAGAAGAAGACAGTCGAGTGAAAGAACTCGCTGCCTTACCAACTAAATCTCTTCTCTCAATCTTTTTACTCTCTTTAATAGTAAAGGCAACCCATAGGGGTTGCCTGGAAGAGATCACTGTTAAGTGATAAGGTCGCCTGTTACGTACATTGTATCAAATATTATCAAATATTATTGTATACATTGTAACAAAGTGTTAATAAATAAATAAATAAATAAATAAATAAATAAATAAATCATGATTTATCGTGTTAATCCTAAATTATTTTATTAC
Organism: Eurema hecabe; assembly: GCA_026213755.1. NCBI lineage: Eukaryota > Metazoa > Arthropoda > Insecta > Lepidoptera > Pieridae > Terias > Terias hecabe. The sequence goes on along the minus strand of JADANM010006230.1, from coordinate 7,942,866 downwards.
TGTTGTAATTTATTATTAGTAATGCATCGCTAAAGTGAATAACTACGCTTTGCTTTCAATAATCACCATGTCTGATAACGAGTTAACTCCTCACCTCTCGTTTAGTATAAGTTTTGTCACGCATAATTCTGAATTTCTGATAATTATTTTTTAGTTGAAAACTTTAAACCTTTATAGTCTACATATATTTACTAGTAAATCAAACATACCAAACGTTAGTAAAAACAATTCAATCTAAAACTTATTCGGTCGGCCTTTTAGCAAGTTCCAAATTCTCTCAAGGAATTAGTTGACACGCCAACATTCCCGTCACGTAGCGACACGACTCTTAGCTTAACTAGTTTTAACTCACTGCTTCGACTGTTTTTTCTGGACCAAAGTTCTGTATAAGACTGAGAATTACATCACTGACTTGATGGTCTTTTAGTTTCTTGGAAATTTGTGATACCTATTAATCGAAACATTAGTATACTTACTACGATTTTTTGGTTTTTTCACTTTTGATTTTCGTACACGATAAATTTCTGTTTGTTGTGAAAGGTGAAGAAATGTTATGAATTTTAAACTAACACTAACTGTGCCCCGCGGTTTCTCACATAATTTCCTTTCCCGGGGCAGTACCGGGATAAATTCATAGGACACAATTAGGGGGATGAAAAATAGATGTTGTCCGATTGTACTATTCTAGATATACACGAAATTTTACGAATATCTGTACATCCATTTTAGAGAAGTATAATTACAAATATATAACAAAGACGGCTTTGACACATAACTCAAGATCGGCTAGACCAATTTTCATGGTTTTTAGATCGTTGGATTTGTCACCGCCCCGAAGGCAGAATACATCTTAAATAATGAAAACTTTATAAGAGGGGGCTTAAAGTTTATATGAAAGAACACGCGGACGAAGTCGCGGGCAATAGCTAGTTATATTATAAACACAACAAGTTTCCTTAAAAAAATTCACCTTTCTAACTAGTACATTACATGACGAAAGTATAAGTATAACCCGAAAGTTTTTATAGAGTTCCACTTGTTAGTTCGTTCTTTGTCCCTATATCCCTACGTATAATTAAATCATCAAAACTGCGCAAGCGATTCTTCTGTGTTTTTTTAAATAGATCAAGAGGTCGGTTATTTTATTTATTTATTTATTTTACTATGAGCACAACCACATTATACAGGGTTACTGGGTAAGTCGACCTAGATCCTTTACTAGGTTGTAGTTTTCATTATTTCTGTCTAATTTGACTATGAAATACTATATCCCAAACATAACCGTTATCAAGTTATTGGACTTGAAAGGCTTTTAATAAAAATGATTTTTTGACTACGGTCCCACTTTTTTTGCGTTTTTAGTCCCTAATTTTTGCTTCTTTTGTTGTATTTGTATACTAGGAAAGTGGATTTATTATTTTCATTATTAATTTACCTGCAATAAAACCGACAGGCTCGCAAAATATGGTCGAAAGTAAAAAATTAAGAATAAATTCTCAGTCAGAAATAATGAAAACTACAACCTAATAAAGGATCTAGGTTGACTTACCCAGTAACCCTGTATATATTCATACAATGACGAGATTATACAACATAGCACCGCATCTGATACATATAACAATTTTGGAGTGCATAGCCTTGTCCAGTAACAGTTAGAAAAATTTAACAGTGTTATAACCTTCAAATAGATAGATAGATTTAATTTTATTTATTTAGATGCATTTTAATATGTATATATGCATAATATATGCAAGTGAAGCCGGAGCGAGTCGCTAGTCTATACTAATATATAAAGCTGAAGTTTGTACTTTGTTTGTTTGTTTGAACGCGCTAATCTCAGGAACTACTGATTCGAATTGAAAAATTCTTTTTTTATTGAATAGACAATTTATCGAGGAAGGCTTTAGGCTACATAACATCACGCTGCGACTAATAGGAGCGAAGAAATAACGGAAAAACAAATCAACGGGGACGAAGTCGCGAGCAACAGCTAGTAAAAGATAAATAGGAACTTTTAAACTTCAAATATTAAAGAATGGTCACACGAGAGTAATCCTGAAATCTTATAAAACGCGCGCTGGATGTGATATTTTCGTTTTCAATTTTCTCCATTTTCAAGTGGCTGTGTCGTAGGTACTATTACTATTGTGTGTACTGTCGCGCACGGAAGCTTAAAGCTTACAGAAATAAGATTTTTCTCGTTTTAACGCGATTGTACATTACACTTACTTGAGTTATTATAATTTCCTTAAATGGATACTTAATGATGGATGAAAACGTTGAATTTTTTTTTATTGTATTGAAATTTATCATTCATAGTAGTTTCATAACTTCCTGAACTTTTAGCAAAAAGTACCACAGAAACGAATGAATTTTATAACTAAAAATATACACAGAAACAGTATTAAGCTTGCAAGCGAATAACTTCGGTGCTATTAAATCTGTCGGAATGCATCAAAATCGTTATTAATTTTTGACGTCATTTTTTTTTAATCCTGAGAATCGAAGGAGAAAAGTACTTTTTTCTGGAAGCTTAAATAACGCTTAGCAGAGTTTCTGTTAGGGCAGTTAGAAAACTGATAAATATCATATACTTTTCTTTTGAAAATATCTGTACCTAATAAACAATACCCAGACGTTTTTGAATTCCAATTTTTTTGAGTGGGAATTGAACCAACAACCCTTGGAGTAGAAGTACTCTTACTACTGCACCTAACCTGCACCTGTCTAAAATTTAGTTTTAAAATTATTTAACATAAAAAGGCTTCTGAACGCGACTGTACCGAGAATGTACGCTGCTCATAAGAACAATACATCTTAGTTTCAGTCGTGGAATAAAGCGCTCTTATCGCTAAGTACACATTCACTAAACACTACCTACTTAACACTAACACTGTCACGTGGATTTGTTTCCAGCACAATCCTTAATATGGTATGGAATAAATCCTACTAATATTATAAGTGAAAGTGTATGAGAATGTTTTTTTTTTTTTTTTTATAATATGAAGAGGGGAGACGAGCTGGACGCACTCCTGATGGTAAGAGTAACGCCAGCCCATAGCCAATGCAGTGCTACCCGGAACTTTGCTATAAAGCTCGACTCCAGGCAGGGGTGCACTACACCGACGCTCCCCGCTTTGAGTCATCAGATGTTAAGACTCATTAGCCCAGTAATTTCTCTGGCTACAGTGCCCTTCAGATCGGAGCACAGTGACATTTTCACGTCACTGTTCAGGCGGTAGAATATCTGACACTGTGGGGGTACCCACCCAGTCGGTCTCCTGCGAAAGAGACCTACCCCGGTGAATGTATGAATGCAATGATATTATATTAAATAGATATGTTATTAGCGCAAAATTTTTAATACGCAATAACATAGGACCTAATTAGGGCAACTGATAAAACTAACTATCTCTTATTTTCTTGTTGGTTTTATCATTTATCTCTTTTCTATCGTTTTGACTTGTATATATGGGTGCTGCCGCTGCTGTGCGGAACACTTTTATCGGTTGATTTGTTGGTGTATATATTAACTGTAATATCATTGTATGGATGTATGTTTGTTATTTTTTCACGCATAAACGCTGGACCGATTTAGTTGAAATTTTTTATGTGCTAACTTATCTTCATACCAAATTTCATGAAATATTAACAAACTTTCAAATCTATATATATAAAAGAAAGTCGTGTTAGTTACACCATTTATAACTCGATAACGGCTCAACTGATTTGGCTGAAAATTGGTGGGGATGTAGTTTAGAACCAGGAGAAGGACATAGGATACTTTTTATCCAGTTTCCAGGGGAAATTTTTTTTTATGATAGTAAACGCGGACGGAGTCGCGGGCAACAGCTAGTTTATAATATAAGTAGGATTATATCACAAGATGAACTATTGTAATTAGGTCAATGTCACTAGGATATTAAGCAAGATATATTGTAATATAATGAAATTGGGACGAGGGTCTTAATTAACTGATGACCGACTTGAACGAACCGGGGTAAAGTTTTATGTAAATAATTTGTTTTGGAATTCCCAAGTTCGGTTGATATTTTTTTTCGAATTTCGTTAATTTTAATTAAGGGCCGAATATTCGATGAGTAAGTTTTAGCGTGTAAAAAGTATATTTTGATTTTAACTTTAACTCTATGTGCTTTTTGTATAATGTTTTTAAATGTGTTTACACTATGTATACACACACACACACACACGCGTTAGACCAAAATAATAATAAAGCAAGCCTTTTATTGTAAAAATATCAATAAAACCTACAATAAATTACAACTCAAATGAAAATATAGGAACCTAATAAATTTTTATTTACAGATATATCTTAAAAAGTCTTAAATTTTCATTTTAATTAGCCAAATTTATTTAAAAGCCGACGCACACACATTTAATCAATTTCTCACAGACACACACACACATCTGCTCCATATACATAAAGGCTCAGAAAATAATTTAAAACAGTAGTTGTGCCAAATTCTCTGCTTATAGTCGGACACTTGCGGTACTGTCGGAATATTAGATGCTATATCGTGGAAGCCTACAGAATTACAGCGTTGTAGCTTAAAAGCTGAGTTACCGCACAGAAAGAGCAGTTAGAACAATATTTCTGCTTATTTACGACTTTTTAGTGCAGTCATATTACGTACTTCTGCTCTTAGTTTTAGATACAAATCTATATCTTCAATTGCTTCGAAAGTTTTTGGTATTGATAAGAACAAAATTATAGTCTACATAATATTATTATTAATTAGTATACGATATGTGTGACCAATATAGACGTATAACGATGATGTTGCTGCTATAAGACATTTACCCTATACATGTGGGATAATTGTAATCTACGAAAACATTACGAATTTTGATGCGATGCTCTACAGCGACTTTCTAAGTAAGTAGACAAAATTGTCTATTTTGATATGGCTTTACTTTGTCTGGTGATATCGTAATATGAGAATACTTACTACCATAGAAAAACAACACCATAGAACATTATATATATTATTACTCCTAGAGCCGCAGTTCCAGGTTTTAATGTTCTATAGTTGGTATATCATCATTTTAACTTAATTAAGGGAAATAATCAAATGTTTAAACAACGTTGTGTTTTCGTTCGTCTCGTGTTTTCGCTGTAATGAGATTCTTAGCTTGACTTCTATTTGCACTAAACAATTTATCTTCAAGACTATCTCTTTGAAGTCCTAAACAACTGTATGTGTATACGTTCTTAAAGGACCGTCGAACTTTGTTAAATGTACAGTCGGCTACAAAAATTTATTATCATAATATTTGATATAACAAAACAGCTTAACACTCAAGTTTCTATTTTTTTGTTCTTTCCAATACTCTTATTAATAGGATCTGTTTAATTAAAAAAAAACATTTTAAAAATGTAATGAAGTGTTTTATTTAAACAGTTAAAACATTAGTTAACGTAATTCATTACTGTATCTTCAATCTACTGTATCTTATTTATCAGTCAAAATGGCAGCTATTTTCGTCTTACGAATTTCTCTGAAGCGAACTCGTTGTTTATTCGAAGAGATCAGTATTAATATTATCTCATTTTTCCACAAATTACTTTTTGATGAACGAAATTTGTTGGAGTTTCGTTTTTCAGCGCGGATTCGCCTACGCACTTCCGTGAGACTTTCAAGATTCGTAGTCAAGAAAGTCTTCTATTATTTAGGATCGGTTTTGATAAACAATTATTTATTAATGGACTTTTAAAATTTATATAAAGTCAATACTGGTGTTAATTCATACTATTTCTGGCCTACGTCGTAGCTAACGGTCGTTATTTTACGTAGTGTATAATATTGACGACTGCTTGGCGCAGTGGCGAAGGGTCGTGGGTTCGATTCCCACACCAGAAAAATATATTTGTAATTTACATTTCTATTTTCCTGGGGTCTGGGTGTTGCTATGGATTGTATGTACGTATTTACAAAAGAAAAGTATGTTTATGTATTATGTAGTTTATTCCGTTATCTAGTTGCCATAACACAAGCTTCGACTTAGCTTGGAACTAGATGGCGCTGTGTATAAATGTCCGTAGCTCCTAAATTACTATCCCCAGTTGAAAGAAATTGGTATCAAAAGATTCTTAATAGTACAAAGCTTATAATTTCCATTATCATGCAAATGGATTGTTTTTAAGTTTTTTATTTGAAGTATTATTCGTTTAGGGAATGTAATCAGTGCATATTCACGTACCTACAGTTGTCAAAGACTAAGAAAGTAAAAAAACATATTAAAGACACAAATTCCCATATAAAAGATATAATTGTGTTTTGTTGGTTTTTTTTTTCTTTTGTAGTACGACTGTTATGAGTGGAGAGTTTCACTAACATCAGACTAATATCCAGCATGAAATACTCAAGTAGCTAACTCAGCTAGTAAATTTTGATCCTAATAGATTGTTAGATACTAGCGACCCGCTACAGCTTCGATCGCATATATTATGTATGTGTTATATATATAAATCTTCCTCTTGAATCACGGTTGCGTTATTAAAGATACATAGCATAAGCATACATAGGGATATAGGGACTGAGAATGCGACTTTGTTTTATACTATGTATAGCTCGCGTCACGAATCTTTAGCGCTGAACGAAACTTGCACAGAAGTCAAAAATAAGGTATCAAAGTAAGGGCGCGTGATCGTCGGGTGCGCGAGCGTTGATTGGTTGTCCCAGTCGTGTTGTCTTTCTCGCACCAATACGTCAATTACGAGCGCGATTATACCGATGCGCAGCTATTCTCGTCCAGGGCTAAACATAAAAGACGCGACCTATACTTGCAAACATAGCAAGTTAAATGAACGCTTCTGAGAGCTCCATTTGTATGCATAAAAGTGGCCATTGAATCGTGTTGAATTATTGATAGCTCTGAAAGGGTTCAAACTTTGTGGCCAGTTTCGTTAGAAGTTTCTTGTTTTTAGAATCAAATTAAAATAAGACTTTTTTTTTTAATTTTGTATTATGATGTTAAACTGAGCGTTCAAAGCTAGGTACCTTATGACTGTGTTAGACCTTTAAAATAAGGAAAACGAATATGATTTGTTACAAAAGGGAATAAAGGAGGAAGGAAGGACAGGACACGGATAAAATAGGCCTTCTGTGTTCCCACTTATCGAACGAAGAGCAATGACATCATATTTGTCGTCTTCATAACAATACCATTAAAAATACCCTCGGTGTTAATCTAGGGCAGTGATACTCAACTTTTTTTTGTTGGGCACATATTTAACGATTTCAAAATTTTGCAGCACTCAAAGAAAAAGATAGAAATTATTTACTTACAACACACTGCATTAATAGTTTATGAAAAAAAAATTAAATAATATGCGTAATACTTTACTACTTATTATAGAATATTTGCAAATTTGGCGGCACAAAAAAGTGTTGCGGCACAGTGTTTGAAAATTACTGACCTAGGGTCTAATCTACCTGTGTGCCAAACTTCAGCCAAATTCATTAACTCATTTTTCATAGAAACCACGAACCTTAGCGCAGAAGACAGCTGTACTACCACTGTGACAAGCGTTAGTCAAATAATCTTGAATTCTCTTCCTAAGCGCGTATTCAATATAAATAGGTAAATAGAGGAATACATTTCAGTCTAATATATAATGTATAGAACGTTAAACGAATAGCCATTACGGGCTGTAAGTAATTGAGAAAACGCATTTAGTCGTGTCCAGCGGCCCTGCTAAGTAACACTTAAGGGGAGGAATACACTTGTATTATATTTCTTTTTTTTTCGTTATAAGATACAATTTCCTTATGTAGCAGTGGTTGGACCTATAATTACGAAAGCTAGTATCGCGCATATATCCATATTTTGTAGGTGGTATGATAAATTATGTACTTATAGTATATTATGGCTTTGTTGTCTTTCATATGTTTATCATCGACGAGACAGATACGTATCAAACAAAGCAAAAATCTTGACAATCGATACAGCCGTTCCCGAGTTATAAGTTTTAAGCAAAACCTTACATAAAACTTAAGGAAATATATACGAGGCACATGTGAAGAATAAAATATTTGTAGAATACTTTGCATAGACTTTTTTATTATTTTAAATACAGATGCTTTAATAGTCGCAAGATGTATAACCATTTAAATAGATTAAATAATTTTTTTGTAATGCAATAATAATTAATAAATATAAAAGATGTTTTAGTATATCGTTGTGTTAACTTCGCTTTAATAAGCACGTTAACTTAATTACTTAGAAGAAATGTTGCCTCACCTTTGTAACGCATGAGGAGGCTATTTTTAGGGTTCCGTATGTTATTTTTATTTAATTATGAAACGCTGCTATTTATTTTAAATACTTATGGAATAGGTTATTAATCGACTTCAAAAAATGGAGAAGGTTTCTCAATGGGACGTTAGATATGCTTTTAACTTAGGTCTTTGACCTTTTCACTAAAAAAATTAAATAAAGCACTCCATTGTTACATATTATAAACGTTAATATTGCTAAAAAAAAACTTGTACATACTTCTTTTGAGTTAAATATAACTATGGAAACAAAAACATCTCAATATTGTTTTGTTTTTACTTTTGTTTATATACAGAACCACTCAGTGCAAAAGCCTTACACGCACTTGACGAGTTTTTTCGTCATTATATATTTATGGCGTATCTGTAAAAATAGAATACTCATAAATCTTTGTCTGTACAAAAAATAATGTTAAGTTTTGATTAAGATTTAAGGTTTAAAGATTTATTTATATTGACGACCGCTTGGCGCAGTAGGTAATACACCTGCTTTCTGAGCGAAGGGTCGTGGGTTCGATTCCCACACCGGAAAAATATATTTGTAATTTAAATTTGTATTTTTTCTGGGGTCTGGGTGTTGCTATGTATTGTATGTATGTATTTACAAAAGAAAAGTAATGTATATGTAATTTATTCCGTTATCTAGTTGCCATAACACAAGCTTCGGCTTAGCTTGGAACTAGATGGCGCTGTGTATAAATGTCCCGAAATATTTATTATTTATTATTATTATTATCATTCTCAAAAAGATAAACATATCGCTTGCTTTGAATAACATAATAAATAAATACGAACTAATAGTTGTCATTTATTTACTCACTCATTGCATACGTTTATTCAGAAAGTATTACAAAAAGAAATACAAAATAATTTACAGCTCTGGTTGAAAATTGTGGATCATAAATTTCAGGTCAAAACGACAGTTAAAAGTCGCAATTTGAACCGTTTTTGTGACATAACCGCTTTGTGAGATAATGTAACACTAAAATTTAAAATATGTACCTGCTAGTCAATGATATTATATTAAACTAGCTGTTGCCCGCGACTCCGTCCGCGTTAACTTTCATATAATCTTTGACCCGCCCCCCCCTTCTCTTCCTTATAATCCTTTTTTCCTAGATTTTTTCATACAAATGTTTTAACCCATTGACTCCCGTTCCCGTGGGAATTTTACAATATCCTGTTGCAACTAGCCTTTAAGTTTCCTAAGGTATCTGCATGCCAAATTTCAAGCGTATAACTTAAGCGGTTTAGATTTTTCATACAAAAGATTTTTCCCGCTAATTCCCGTTCCCCCGCGAATTTCGGGAATTCCTTTCTTAGCGGTCCAGTGGTTTGGGCTATGCGTACATATATAGACA
>JADANM010006230.1:7906629-7933105 GCA_026213755.1 Eurema hecabe | reverse complement strand
AGTACATAGATAGACATGTTATAAGCGCAAAATTTTGAAGACGCAAAAACATCCAAATTATTATGTCTTAGCTTTAGGTGATTGGTTGTCGGTGAATTCACACGCAACTAACATTTCTTTTTTCTGGTTGGTTCTATCATTTCTCTTTTCTATCTTTTTGACTTGTATGAATGTGTGCTGCCGCTGCTGAGCGGAACATTTTTTTCGGTTGATTTGTAGTGTACATGTGTATTATCCATACTAATATTATAAATGCGAAAGTAACTCTGTCTGTCTGTATTTCCATCACGCTAAAACTACTGAACTGATTAGATCGAAATTTGGTACAAAGATAGTCTAGAGCCTGGGGAAGGACTGTATATCGTATACGTACATATTGCCATAGGTGACATCGATCTTCAAAATATGTATAACATAATTGTATATAAGTATAATAAAACAAAGTCGAATTCTTCTGTCTGTCCCTATGAATGCTTGAATCTTCAAAATTACGTGTTCGATTTTGACCCGTTTTTTTCAGATAGAGTGATTTAAAAGGTAGGTTTATATGTATATATAATTTATGTCTAAATGCGGGTAAAACCGTAAAACGCGAATAGTAAAAAATAAAAATAACGCATGACGTCTGATAATTTGTTATAAAAAATAAAGAATACATAATAATTATATGTAAAGAATAAGCTCAAAAGCTCAATTTACATCGACTTCAGCTACGATAAGTTTGTAAAGAAATATTAAAAATTTCAATTGAACATATTCTGAATAAAGCGTATGTTTATCATCATTGATTTAAAAAAACCTTTTGTAAGGAAGGTTACGAGTATGGAAAACTGTTATTTTTGCGAATACGGGTTTTAAATTTATTTATTTTCTATAAGACTTAAATTGTCGACAACATGAAATAACCTTATTCTACCATTTTTACTTATATAAGACTAGTTAGTCTTAGTACTGTTACTGTAGTTACAGTAAAAAATGATTTAATTTAATAAATTAATACTTAAAACTAAATTAAAATAAATTTTAAACTTAAATGTATCAAAGTGACTTTAAAATATTTTTAACCGAGTCTGATAGCTTTAATAACATATTTTGCTTTTATTAAAGCAGCCCAGTCGTGATCCATCGTCCGTGTCGCTTCAAAAGTATAATTAACAAATAAATACTTATATAATGTTACAAATGCTGTATCCAATAAAATGTTATTGTTGTATATTGTAACTAAGAGTAAATAAATAAATAAAAAATAAATAAATAACTAATAATAATAATTAATAACCTATTTAAGCAAAATAAATCACCCCGTTCCGCCATATCACTAAAAGATATTCCGTGTTTTCGCAAAATGCTCAATCAAAATAAATTGTAGTATAAACTATAAAAGCGGCACAAAATGGCTGACATCGCTGGCTTCCCGCCAAGCCAGAACGAAACAATTTGGCGCATCAAGTACAACAGTTCAATTATTATTATCAAGACAACTTACACGTTTACCAGGATATAGAAAACTAGATTTGTCTTAGTCTTAACATAGGAATTAATCACCCATTGTGCTAGTGTATAAATCTACCTATAACGACAATACATTTTGACGTTTAATTTTGTGCCACTATATGCTTTGGCTAAATAATATGATATGGCATGATTTTACGTGGGACTTATGTCTGTATTCTGACAGAAAATCTTCATGTTATGGAATTTCGTTAGGTCTATTTTTCTCTGTTTTATGCCATCTTTTATTGCCCTTTGTCGCATTCAACAGATATAGTTGAGTTTTCTTATTATACTTATTTTTGAAAGATCGGTGACACATTCGCGAACAACCAGTGACTAGTCAGCAGTTACCGGATGCTTTAAATAAATAAAATATGGAAGCCTCTTCCACAGCTTTATGTCAAAACAAATGATGTTACGAGACATGAGACAGTCTTAGAAGGCAGTTTCTAGACTACCTCGAACATATCGAGTTAGGATTCATTTTAGTAGTCGACTTATTTACGTGTTTCTTAAGGTGTGTCTTTTTAAGATACTGTTTGTTCGCAAAACTGTTGTTTGTTAATTTATTAAATGCCTTTACGAAACTCCTGTTTTATCTTACGTTGTAAGTTATATAAGTTGACATAAGTTTATTTTGTCAAAAGTATGTTATTATAAGAGCGAAATTTATAAGACGCAAAAATATCTTTATTGGGAGTCTATAGGTGATTGGTGGCGCCCCGAACCTAACTATCTCTTTTTTCTTGTTGGTTTTATCATTTATCTCTTTTCTAAACGTCTTGACTTGTACAGAATGAAAGAAAACTACGTATGTGTCCGACATTTTCGGGTTACTTAGTAGGTGTATAATTAAATATAATATCATTGAAGTTACCCTTAAAATTATAACAACGTATCTCACGAATAACTTTACGCAGCACAATCTTATGCTAAAGGGTATAAAGGTAGAAAAAACATTACACGTAAAAGTGGATACGTGTTTTTCGAGTGATGGTGCCTATCGAAATATTTGCTTGCGTATTTTTTTCATAACTGGCTTAGCTCTCGGAGTGGATGAAATTTTTAAAGGACCTGTTTTTGTAAAATTTTATATAATATATATTTCGAAGCGTCAGAAATAATTGTGATTTTATTATGACGAATTAGCTGGAAACATTAAGCAGATAGCTTGAGTGAGGTCACCCCGGTGTCGGCATGACGTTTGACTGCACTGGTTATGGGCTGGCGTTTCTCTTAACATCAGGAGTACGTCCAGCTCGTCTCCCTACTTCATTGCATAAAAAAAATGACGTTTGACAGCTGACAGATGTGAAGGAACGGCTGTCAGTTGAGTTAGCGAAGCGCGGGCGCCGAGGGGTCGGGTTGATGAACTCGCAGCGTTACCAACTAAATCGTATTGATTCTAAATTACTTTTACTGTTATTATGTAATACTGGAAATACATTGTTAAAGTCAACAACTACGCTTTGATTTTGATAATTGCCATTCCTGATATAACGAGTTAACGCCTCGGCCCCTTCCCCACTTCGTCATATAGATGAGCTGAGTTCTGAATCTCGCCTGTGATATCCTTATTTGAAATATTTTTAAATCGTCATACTACTATAATAACATTTTATACATATTTTAATCTGCTAGATGTGCTTTTGAAAAGCTCAATAAACCTTTTACAGATGAGAACAATAAAACATCCGCATAAAAAACCACTTCAAAATCTTTTAAGGATGCGTAAAATTATAGATAGGAACATAAAAATTACTCGTAAAAATAAAAAGTGCCTCGGAACTAGTTTAAGTAGTCGTAAAAGTTATACAGATAATAAATATCTGATTTCTGAGATTGTTCGAGAAAGCGTTGGCGCCGCTCAGACTGGCATTTTACGTACAGTCGACTACAAAAATACATTAACACGTTCAAAATTACAAAATAATAAATTGTGAATGAACAGTCAAAAAATTAAAAAAAGCATACCCACAGCTTTTACATGAATTAATTATTGCAACCAAATAAAAACACTTCATCTATTATTATAACAATTGAATGTCAGATCGAAAAAATCTTTTGAAAACATCGGCGCCGTAATGGCTGTCTCCGATCGTGCGTATAGGTATACTGTGAACTTAGGTTCATTTTGTATTATGAGAAATATATGAGTGTGTAAAATATTTTTAATTAATACAACAGACAGACAATAAAACACAGAAAGAGAATTTATAAATAGGAAGCAACGTAATATAGGTAATTATAATATTTTTAAAGTTCGTTAAAGGATTACACAGTATACACCTTTCCATAGAAAACCGGCGTCAAGTAATGGCATCTCATTAGATATGTCATTGCGTTTCATTCGATAAGTGGGAGCGCTATGGGCCATTTTTCCCTTTCCACCCTCCCTTATTCTATTCTATATTTCCTTTAGTGACAAATTCTTTCCTTTTTCCCTTTTAAAAGTCAGCTGTGCTGTCGTAAGTGACAGTTCACGGAGGAAAGTTTAATAGCAGAATAGCTGGCGTCACAGAAATACATAAGAGTTAGATACTTATTTATTTATTTATTTATTTATTTTAGATACACTGAGAGGCTTACACAATAGAAATATTCAGGTAAAATTACATTAAACTACTTATATTAACATGTGCTGCTCTTAATCGTGTATACAACTTTGACCAAATAGAAATTCACAAGGTTAACAGAAAATATAAAATAATAAAATCGTATATACATAGATAGAATAAATAGAAGTTAGAAAAGTGCATATAAATTATGTTTTTAGATTACTACCAAACATTGATGTGTCTCCTTAAGTCTATTTAAAGGAGATCGTTTTCCTAAATTGGTGCGACTAAAGGAAGTGGTAAAGGAATTGCTTATGGGATGTCTGGGAGGGATACGTGGGACTGATAGATTTATGTTTGAGAGTATTACTGGGCATATAACTTTACCATGTACTATTTTATATAACGTTGTGATATCGGAAAAACAACGGTGGTTCTCGAGCGATTGTATATTAAAATGTTGTAGCCTGGTGTTATAGTCGGCGTGTTGTGGACAGGATTTATCTTTGAAGGCTAGGAAACGTGTAAAGTTTACTTATTTCCTATGCAAAATTAATTTATTAATATGTACCTATAAAACTAAAAACAAGTCAAAGTTTGGCAACAAAGTCAAAGTGAAAACCAAGAATGTAGTTAGTATCTGATTTCTAATAATACGTTCGGGAAATATCGGGCGCCGCGCCGTTAAGACTAGATCGAATTTCAAGGCCAAGTACACTTAAACCGTGGAGTTGGGCTTTTTGTAGCATTTTGTTTAATATTTTACTTATTGATTAATACTTTATTGTATTTAAAGTTCATCTTACTGACTAATTGTACAAAGTAGAAGAAATTTAATAGGCGGCCTTACTACTAAAAAGTGATTTCTTCCAGGCAGAATTTCATTTATAGTTTAGGGCTCTGTATTTTAAACTATAGTTTAGGGTATTTTAATTGAAATCTTTATGTACACTTATGCTGTGGTCTTAGGATTTTATATACCTTTTTATAGTCTAATATACCTTACAAGAAATATTAATTTATACATGACTGTGAACTTATTAATCTGATTTGAAAATAACCGAAAATATAACACAGAAAAGGGCTGATATTTTAACCCGCTTTAAAAACGCCTCTAGTATTGAAGGGACGTGGTAAAAACTTCTCATAGATATAATCCACAGCTTTAGATAACTCAGAGTAGGCAAAGTTTCCAATTGGAAAACAGCCCGAAGGTTGCTGTCATCGTATCATAACAATAAATTACCCAATACGGGGTACAAGTAGTCAAAGTCAAAGTCAAAAGTATATTTATTCAATTAAGCTACATAAAGTAACACAGACATTATTTCTACTATTATTAATATATAGATTTATTTATGTCTCTCCCGGATCATTGTCCGGGATCATTTTTTACATATATATAAAAATGTTTTCTTTCTTCAATTAATCACACTATTATATATTATAACGAAGAAGGTAGCCGTAGTAAGGTTTTTAAAATAGTAACGCGATCGGCGACCGGAACACGTGCAACAATGTTGCTGAGTCAAAGTCAAAGTCAAAGTTAAAAGTACCTTTATTCAATTAGGCTACATAAAGTAACACTTTTGAATCGTCATGGTATTACAAAACATTTACCATCGGTTCGGAAGGCAGTTTCTACAGAGAAGAACCGGCAAGAAACTCTGATAGTCGCTCTTTTTAAAAATAAGAACATTCAATTGTAAATATAAACAAAAACTCGACTATTATAATGTTTATACATGAAAAAGGTCACCGTCCCACGAGCGTTAAGAAATATCATTCCAAGCGTTTTTGTCTTCAATATATTCATTTAATGTATAGGACGCCTTTTTAATTAGACATTTTTTAACAAGGCTTCTAAACTTGGAATAAGTCAGATCCTTGTCGCTCTTATCACTCGATCTCGCATCGTAGATTTTCTAACTCGTGTTCTGGCTATAGAACAATTTTGTAAGATTGATATTAACTTCAACGAGGTTTCGTGAAATATCACCTCAGCTTAGACTTTCGCTGGACTAAGCTTCCGTGAAGGCGAATGTTGGAAGAGCAAGATTCGTAAATAGGTTAAAAAGAGATGTAGATACTATTTCTCTGTATTGCCATCCTTGTATCCTGTATTCACACATTAATGACCTTTCTGGCGAGTCCGACATAACCGACTCCTTTTCCCCCGCGGAGGAGGCGGTATCCGCGACAGGATTTCCCACCGTAAAAAAAAAGGTTAATGACCCTCGACCTATATACATTATACCTTATCCCGGTATTGCCACGGGTATAAGACCTAAGGAAATAACATCGAGACTATTTTCACATGAAAAAAATCTTAGATAAAGCCGCATAATCCAGGTAGCTTAATATTAATATGCAAAGCTCGATAATATTTAAATCTACAAACTTCAAAACTATAATTGGCATCAAAACTTTACCAAACTAAAAGTTTTAACTCAAGACTAATTTATTTTTATTTCGCTTTCGCTTATAAAAAGTCGAGTACAACACGGCTCATAAACAAGCATTGAATTTCTAACTTCTAACAATCGAGAAACATGAAAAATACCAAAAAGTACCGATTCTAAATCTTTTTTCACGTAAGAAGACTTAAAAGTTTTTCTCTTAACAAAGCGGTGTAATCTGCACACTTGTAAAGCCATTTAACTTTCCTTGAGTTTTTTATCGAAATCCTTGGAGTTTTTCTGAGAGGTATATATCGTGGGTTGAAATTGAAAAACTCGTATATTCTTTCGTAGGCGTCAAGGGATTGGGTGATTTTGAGGAAGTTTTTTATATTTAATGAGTTACGTCTTCTTGTTAATGATTGTCCATAAATAAGATTTGAAAAATTGAAAATCATAATAATAATAATAAATATTTTCAGGACATTTATACACAGCGCCATCTAGTTCCAAGCTAAGTCGAAGCTTGTGTTATGGCAACTAGATAACGAAATAAATTATATATACATACTTTTCTTTTGTAAATACATACATACAATACATAGCAACACCCAGACCCCAGAAAAATACAAATGTAAATTACCAATATATTTTTCCGGTGTGGGGATCGACCCTTCGCGCAGAAAGCAGTTGTGCTACCACTGCGCCAAGCGGTCGTCGAATAAAACCGACTTCATGATAATACATATATATTCAAAAAAAAAAAAATAATCGTTCAAATTGGTTAATAATTGGCGGAAATATTGCGTATAAAAAAGTTCATCCCCAATTTTCCACCCTTGGATTTTGTTTTTTTATTACTAAATTTAAATTGGACCACCCTTTAGGTTCATAATTGGCGGAGTTATCGCCTAACAAACATAGAAAAAAAAACATACGGGTCGAATTGAGAACCTCCTCGTTAAAAATTACAAAATCAGTTTACAATTGTGTGGTGCAACGTCAACCTACCGTTACGAGATTACTTATGAGACATAAAAAATTTTAAAGTTTACCATTTCACCAATGACTTTAAAAAGGAAAGTAAATGTGTTTCGATCGTTTTAAAAGACAGAGAAATTAGTTAACCATTGAACCACACAGGACAAATAATAAATACATAATCCAATTAACATTTTAATTTTGTATTTAATCGTGGTATTTATAATACGTGTGTATATTAAAATAAGGAATATGAATGTTCTTTTATACTATAGTTTATAGTTCTTGTATATCTAGATATACCATATCGCACCTGCTTAATATGAGATGATAATACGATATTTATTTTAAAACACCGTCATAAATACAACTATAGTTCTCATGCCAGTAATTTATAACAACACAATGTAAGAGCGAAGCAAAATATAACCAAATATAAGCCATTTAATTCAACCTTAAAACGCAGTTTGTAAACATTTCATTCCCCAAGCTCAAAGAAAACTGAGCTTTGTGTTTCATTTGGTAAGAGATAAGCAAAGCATTCGCTTAGCATAACTAGATACACAGATGTAAGCTGACATCCCAAATACGCTGTGTATTTGCTGTTGTAGGAGGATCGTCGAATTTAGGAGCTGGCATTATATTCATTTATTTAATAGATTTCTTTTGCTTTAATTGTACACAAAATTACAGGCACCATTTTGCAAAGAAGAAGTAAATTGCTATCTTGCTATAGACATAATATTGTATGTATAACATTACAGAATAGTATAGGTCGCGTCATTTATGTTTAGCTCTGGTCGAGAATAGCTGCGCATCGGTAGAATCGCGCTCGTAATTGACGTATTGGTGCGAGAAAGACAACACGGCTGGGACAACCAATCAACGCTCGCGCATCCGACGATCACGCGCCCCGCGCGCCGCGCCGTTACCACGGTACCTTACTTTTGACTTCTGCGCAGGTTTCGTTCAGCGCTAAAGATTCGTGAAGCGATCTGTACCTACTAATATCGTTAAGTGTAATGGAGAGAGTAAATATACTTATCCATATCTTTATAATAATTTAGCAGAAAAATAAACAACTAAACATTTTTCTAAATAAAACATTATTAGCAAAAATAAAATAAAACTTGGTTTGATAAACGGTTATGCGAGTATACGAACGAATGTATCGGTATACCTAATAGATTAAAGTAATCATCTTTACATACATATATAAATACATACATAAATCAATACAGATGCAGATAAAAACCATCCATTGAAACATAGTTTTCTGAACTGTTTTAAAAAACTTTTTGATGACATCAGGGTCAAGATAATATCTGTGCTAGAACCATTATTATCAATTAAAGTTTTGTGTACTTTTTGGTGACGCGCACTATTATTTAACAACTTATTGTATGTAATAATAAAAATAAATACCACTGCGCGCTATAATATACCTATGCCAAACTTAAGCTAAATTTAGTTGTTTTTTCATGACAAACAAAAATATTACTTTTTGTTTTCAATGTCTACAAATAGCAAACTATTATTCGGTTAATGAATACTTACATTGATAGCTAGTTTTAGTAATTAAATTTGACATTACATAATTATTGACGAAACATTTAGCATAATAGTATTTTATTGACATAACTTTTTGTAATGTATAATTGCAGTAATGTAATTTAATATTAAATAATAATGTTGTATCCAGAATTATGATTGTGTGGAGCTTGTTGCTTACCAATGTATTGGTTGTTTTAGCAATTAATGATGATGATTATTATTTTTATTATTAAAACACGATGTAAGTCAGACTATAAGTGGAATAATAAAAATACACCATCCAAAATTCACATATCCGTCAATTACCAGCGGAGCTTTTTCAACATTTCCACAACACATATATTCCACGTGTCTGCTTGTTTGTGTGTTCCTCGTTTCCCTACTTTATGTGCCTAGGTTTTACGAATAAATGTTTACCTTATCACTTATTTATACATTTTTATTTGTTAGGGTTAAATATTTTTAATGATAGACTTTCTAGGGCATAATAAGGTGTTTAATATAATTGTTTATTTGATGTAGAGATATATAATCCTATCTGTGATACCATTTATATATTCGGGACGTAACAAGCTATTTATTTCGATCTTCTAAGTACAGTTAAAGGGCTAGATTATCTGTCAGTCTGGATGGTGCAGAGAAGTACTAGCAAATGCTCTTGATATATACACTTTTAAATCAAACATAAAGTACAATGGCGAATTGATATTCACAAACCCATACTAATATTATGAATGCGGATGTAACTCTGTCTGTCTGTCTGTCTTTCCATTACGCTAAAACTACTGAACCGATTACAACGAAATTTGGTACACAGCTGATTTAGATCCTGGGGAAGGACATAGGTTACTTTTTTTAAATCAACCCCCAAAAGGTTGCGCGAGGGTTGAAACTTTTTATAATTTTACGCTTTCACGGCCAAATCGCTGAACCGATTGTAATGAAATCTGGTACATAGATGGTCTGCAAACTAAGATGGGTCAAAGTTTATATGTAAGTCCACGCGGAGTCGCGGGCAACATCTTGTAAATTATATTTTCAAGGATTTTTGTCTTCATTTTGTAACAAGTTCGTATAAGCAAGCAGCAAGTTAAAAATTAAAATGCGTAGACCTTAAATAGATGGCTGAATCAGTGTTAACTCCACTTTGATATAACCATGGTCACGGTTACGATTTCATTAAAGTCTAATTTTTATTCACCCTGGGCTACTTATAAAAGCGGTCGCATGCTGAGTTTTCCGACGTGACTAGAAAGTGAACTTAAAGGAGGTAGCATGGAGGTTATCCGTAGCGGTTTGAAGTACAAAAATATATATTTTTTTATAACAAGAAACTAATATTGTTAAGTTGATTATTTTTTGAAAGTAAAACGAACAGCGTCGCGGGACTTTTCCTTGGTTATATTAATGAATGATTAGGCTTAAAATTTACTTAGATATACTTAGGTTGTAGTAATGATGTCATCATTTATAAATATATTTCTATATACCTTAACAATTTTGTGTGCATAACTTAATTGAAATTCGAGACGCATTGTATTGTATATTACATGTCTATTCATTAATATTGTATTACGATTCAAAATAACCGTCCATTTCAGTTAATACAAAGATGATCATCGTTATATGTAAATTACTACGTGCCATATTACGTCAAGTGACATTACGGTGCCTTATTGCTTAAAGTTTTGAGTACTTTGGAACTAAATATAAATAAAAAAAATATAAATAAGTATTTTAATCTCCATCTTTTCTTCTTTGTCTGGTTGCCTGGAAGAGGTCACTGAGTAATGATAAGGCCAGTAAACATTAACATTTTACTGTAATATAAAAATATTGTGAATCTACTGTTTTAACGAAGTGTAATAAATAAATATATTATAGAAAATCTGAGACTGATATATTTTTATGTTTTTTTTGGTATTAAGTTATAAGATGTCTAACTTATATATAACTATATGCAAGATGAATAAAATATTTGATTTTATTTAAATAACCCTATAGGGGTAAATTTTCAAACCTTGAATATGACCGCTTTTCTTATGATTTTAACTTTTATTTCTGCCGAGAAATTATTTCCCTCTACCGACTTCGCTGACAAAGGAATACGTTTTAGCTCACTATAATGAACTTTAGGCAACTGTTTCATCGAAATATTTCCGAACGTGTGTAGAAAACGCGAAAGTCGCCGAGCAAAGTTGATATTTGAAAAGAATGGGGATTACTGCCGAAGCTTTTTATGCCTTGAATAATAGAAGAGCGAAAGTACGAAAGGTGTTTTTATATTTTGAATGGAAATATTGATATGAAATACTTCTTAACGGATTTGAGACATGACTGTTTCTTTTTCGTTTGCATTATATTTTCTTGACCGACTTTGAAAAAGGGGAGGTTCTCAATTCGTTTGAACTCTATATGTATTTTTTTTTATATAAATAGCTGGCCCAAAGCGAACAGTCGAACAAATATATGGACACCGTTATTGTTCGATATCAAGATGTTGTAATATAGGTCTGGAAAAAATATCATAAGCGCGATTCAGAACTCGGCGCATTCTTATTTCGAAGCGGTTCCAATATGTTTTCGACTTATATTGTTATCGAAGAAAAACAAGTGATTGGACGCATTTATGCTCCTATGGTTCGATGCCAAGAAATTGTATATGTAAAAAATATTATGAGCGCAATTCAGATCTCGGCTCAATACTAGCGGTCCCTATGCAGTTATGCCCTCATGGTTCAATGTCAAGAAGTTGCAGGTACATATATACTCTCTGTGAAAAATATCATAAGCGCGATTGAGAACTCGGCGTATTAGTGGCGTTCCTTACGTATTTTTCTTTGAAATTGTTTTTCGAAAACAATAACCCTTTCAATGAAACGAAAGGAGAACCAACATAAGCAATAATGTCAATGTGTATCGGCAATTGTTCCTAATATCGGAACACAGTGTAAGCAACATTTGTATGGCGATATTTGTCGTTTAAATTTTATAGACATAGAATTCTAGACACGTCATTGCGTTTCGGCAAATTGAAGCTTTGTTACAACGTATTTAATATCAGGCGAAGGTTGGACTTTTGCTGATGAATGATTGTATATTTTTTTATTTATAACCTATGGGTTAAATGAGCAGGCGAGCTATAGTACGCGTCATTTATGTTTAGGGCTGGACGAGAATAGCTGCGCATCGGTAGAATCGCGCTCGTAATTGACGTATTGGTGCGAGAAAGACAACACTACTGGGACAACCAATCAACGCTCGCGCACCCGACGATCACGCGCCCCGCGCGCCGCGCCGTTACCTCGATACCTTATTTTTGACTTCTGCGCAGGTTTCGTTCAGCGCTAAAGATTCGTGACGCGTAATATACCTGATGGAAAGTGGTCATCGCCGCCCATGACCACTCGCAGAGACCTGACAGCTCTGGAGTGGGTTGCCTTTAAACTGAATGTTTAAGCTGTGTAAAGAGATTTTTGTTATTAATAAAAACTTCCACGTCTTAATATACAGTAATTAAACATTATCAATATTAGTGCTAGTCATGCCATGTGGTTTAAATCGTGTGTAATCTAACCTCATTTTACGTATATAGTATTGTCTATGACTTACGACATTCAATAGTAAGAAGGTTAAGAGTTTTTTATTCGTTCTTCTCTATACAAACTGCCTTCCGAACCGGTGGTAAGTGAAGTAAGGTATTGTTATATTGTTTTGTACTACGATGACATTCCAAAAGTTTTACTGTATGTAGCCGAGTTTAATCCATACTATCCATACTAATATTATAAATGCAAAAGCGACTCTGTCTGTCTGTTTTTCCATCACGCTAAAACCACTAAACCGATTAGAATGAAATTTGGTATGAAGATTGTCTAGAGCCTGGGGAAGGATATAGGCTACTTTTTAACTGGAAAAAAGGGTTATAAGGAGGGAAGGGGGGTCAAAGTTTATATGAAAGTCCACGCGGACGGATTCGCGGGCAACAGCTAGTTAAGATATATTTGACATTGACTTTATAAGTTATTTATATTATACAAAATTTACTGTTGTATAATATAAATAACTTAACATTAAAAATTAAGTAAAAATGTATTAGATAACGAACTTTCTAAATATTCTTATATCTACAGAAAAACTTGTAGCAATATTGAAAACCTTGTATTGGGGCGAGCGAATTTTATATTCAAATCGGCTTTCGGAGGACACCTTCAGAGAAATGCTGTCAAATAAATGTCAGTCGTATTTTCAAAACGTTTCAGTCGATTTTAGCATAACAGAAGTTCTATACCACCGTTTTAATTGAGAATAATTAATATCTAATAAGAGGCTTTTTTGATTACTTCATTTTTGATTTGGCGATTATGCAATAGTTAGAGTTTTTTTTTATAATATGAAGATTGGAGACGTACTGGACGCACTCCTGATGGTAAGAGTAACGCCAGCCCATAGCCAATGCAGTGCTACCCGGAACTTTGCCATAAAGCCCGGGCAGGGGTGCACTACACCGACGCTCCCCACTTTGAATCATGAGATGTTAAGACTCATTAGCCCAGTAATTTCGCTGTGAAATATTTAAATAAACATAATGGAATTAAGGTTTTGTAGGTTGTACTATCACGATTAAAATTCCAACTGTATCTTAGTTGAATAATTTTAGATTTGCTTTTGACTTTTTTAATAACTCTCAAACTAGGCACCTAATGTTCTTTGATACGTTTTTTGTATTTAACGGATATGCCTTTCTTCATAAAATATGGATTTATAACAAACTAACAAACTTTTACCTTCATTAATGCATATCGTGTCTCTTCGATCACTATCTGATAGCAAAAAAACAAAATCATTTGCGTATTTTAAAGATTTAATCATACATAGGGACACGGAAGCGATTTAGTTTTATATTATGTAATAATATGCCTCGTTATCTTTTTTGTTTGACTAAGCGACTAATGTATACCAGTAAGCAAGATTGTAGAATTACAAGTAAAGTAACTAGATTAACTTACGTTACTTGCAAAAGGTACCTGGAAGTTGGGTAGAGAATTTAATTTAGAACTATGTGAGGGTAGGCAGAAACTTAGTTAAATCTCTCGGCTTTAACTAGAGGCTTGTTTTCTTAACTACAAGTTAATATTAAATGTTGGAGGCCTTTCAGTGGGAAAGTTTCGTTGATCAGTTTGCGAAAGACATGAAATAGATTTGGTGTCGGATAACAGTGATTGCGATTGGATATTGTTTTTAAGATAAAACAAAATGGATGACAACTTGTTGCGTATTTATTACTCACTACCTTTTCTCGCGGCTACGCTCGCATTGAATCAATTAAATTAATATCGAAAATAAAATTAGACTATTTTCATTCTGATACCTCCTAGAATATGTAGTACAAATTTTTAGATGATCGGTCCAGTAGTTTTTGCACGAAAACTTAACAAACATCTCTACTGTTACATTTATTATCCTAATAAAGGATAAAGAAAAACATAATTTTAAATTATCTGGTCAAAAACTGGTCAAGTCAGGCCACGCATAGAATAGGTCATTTTAACTTCTCCCTTTTTTATTACTTTGTTTATGCAAATTAAAGAGATTTTAAAAAATAACACATCCTTGAAAATTTTGATCTTTCTAGAACTGTCTTTTTCAGACGACAAAACGGGTTCCAAGAAATGCACTAAGAACATTAGATACCTTTTAAAATACTATCTATAGGAATACTAGCTGTGTCCCGCGGTTTTACCCGCGTTGTTCCTGTTCCCGGGGCAATACCGGGATGTAAGCTATCCTATCTCTCAAGATGGATCGAACTACACATAGTGTGCGAATTTTATTATAATCGGTTAAGAGGTTTAGGAGTCTATTGAGGACAAACATGGTGACACGAGATTTATGTATATAAAGATTATCACACATTTGTCGAACACTTTTCTTAATAGAAAATCTATTTCAGTATCCAATTTGCACATAGTTACGGGTCAGGATGTTAGAATATTAACACCTAATAGTCAGTAGGAAATGGTTCATAATTTCTCCAACGATTAAAAGAACACCTTATTCTAAGGGCTTTTAGGTTGAATTTTACACGTGGGTTTGACAAATTTTCGTACTGTTTGTCAGAGTACAATGTATGTAAATATGGCTATTGTGATATACTGGAGCGTCCAGTGTTTCAACGCGAGTATATGAACTCAACAATATGAGAACAATATAAGTTATCGTTGTAGGTGGTCGAACCATACCTACCTACTAGAGATAAGACATGGCTGACATGATTTTTCAGACTTCTTTCGATCAAAGCCCTTCGTAGATTTTCTTCGAATGCAGATTATACCCTGATTAATCATACAAACACTTCCAGGTATTGTAAAAAATATAGAATATAATAGAATACAAAAGCTTCCTAGAATGCCAGAAATAGAAACCGCCTGACTATGTGCGTCGTGTCGATATATATGCGCATATAGATGTAGATCTATATTAATGACTTCGATGGGCATAATGTTAATTATTCTTATCGGTTTTATATAGCCTACGACACTCAGCAAGTAATGTGGCTTTCGATTAGTGAAAGAATTTTTAAATTCGGTTCGGTAGATCCCGAGATTACACCATACAATTTAACGAACACACAAACTTTACTTCTTTATAATATTACTATAGTGGTAGCACAACTGCTATCCGCGCGAAGGGTCGTTTTCAATCCCCACACCGGAAAAATATATTTGTAATTCACATTTGTATTTTATTGGGTGAGTGTTGCTATGTATTGTATAAAAAAAAGTATATACAATTTATACGTTATCTAATTGTCATAACACAAGCTCTGCTAAGTGTGGGACTAGATGGCGCTGTGTATAAGTGTCCTGAAATGTTTATTTATTATTAATTTTATTCAAAATATCCAGAGCTATTAGATATTGGATTACTTAACGGTTCAACATCATACTTAGTTTAATCGAAGTTATCAGGAAATTCTCAAGTATTGAAAAGTTAATTTTATATTCTACATTTTGATATGAGAACCCACGCAAAATCACGTTATTATATCTTGAGTTTCAAACTTTCCAAAGCTTCAATTAGAACTGTTAACAAAATGCAAACTTACAAAGCTTGTACTGTTAAAAATATGCTCAAAATACTAAGTATAATTAATTCGAAATATACTTAAATAAGATAACTAGTTGGCTCTAAGTATACTTACATAAGAAAGCTTTATTATTACTTTATCATCCTTCCTCGGTGTAAATTTTGTAACATTGTTTTTTTTTATATAATAGGGGGCAAACGAGCAAGCGCGTCACCTGATGTTAAGTGATCAGCGCCGCCCATGAACACTCGCGTTGTCACGAGTGTGTTGCCAGCCTTTTAAGGATAGGTACGCTAGTGTGTTGCCGGCCTTTTAAGGATAGGTACGCTAAAATTATTATTTTTAAGGGTATTGTTATTTTTAAAATTAACTTAATTTAATTATAAAGCAAAGAAAGAGCTATTTAGAGAGCAATTTGCTTGTTTCAGAAGATATTTTTGCAGAAAGAATTCACGTGTTTCGTGAAAAAATAAATTTAAGATATTTTTAAAGGCACTGATTTAATTGAGTTTGTCTGAGTCTTTTAATACGATGTAACTTGCTTAGAGATTCTTACAAAAAATTGGTTTTCAGGACATTTTCAAAACATCCATACACAGCGCCATCTAGTTCCAAGTAAAGCCGAAGCTTGTGTTATGGCAACTAGATAACGGAATAAATACATACATACAATACACAGCAACACCCAGACCACAGAAAAATACAAATGTAAATTACAAATATATTTTTTCGGTGTGGGAATCGAACCCACGACCCTTCGCGCAGAAAGCAGTTTTGTTACGAGGTTTAGTTAAACTATGAAGGTTTCGTGTGTCTTCTCAACTCCGCAAGGGTGCGCGACGGAACACCGGTGGGTTTTAGTTGGTATGAACCTTCTGGCGAGTCCCGACACAACAGTCTGCTTCTCCTCCGAGGAGGACGCGGTATCCGAAACCAGAATTCCCCCCTTAAAAAAAAAGTTAATCTATGTAATCGGGTAGGCAGGACAAAATTGTCAAAATTTGGGTTTTTGTTGGGTATATTATTTTATGACGATTCAAAAGTGTATACGTAGCTCAGTACAATAAAATACATAGCTTAAAGACCTGCAAACATATTACATACAACAAAAACGATAAGGACTAAGAATTATATCTACAACAATATTACTAAATTATATGAGGATGTATGGATGTTTCCACCTCTTTAACGCTAAAACTACAGAATCTATTTAGATAAAGTTTCGCATGCAGGTAGATTAGAGCCTATATTACCACATAGTATACTTATTATTCCTGAAATTACCCTGGAAGGGTAAATAGACGGGTAAAACCGAAGGGAACTTTTATACTAAACGTAAACAAACAGAACAGCTATTAAATTACAAGATGGGTCTAAACAAAAAGTATACACATTACAATAGAAATACTCTATTGAACAATCTCTAGAGATTCGGCAACGTAATTGCTTTTGTTTCAAAAGAAATTTATAAACGTTTCCCTTTTATTGATAAAAATTTCACTTTTTTCTAAGGGACTATTAATTCAATAACGAAGCTCTCGTATTTTTAAAATGTCACATAAAATATTGATTCATTTTATTTGCTTCTATTTCTTATAAACGTTACAATGCAAAACAATAATAAAAAAACAATAAAAGGATAATTTAAAAAGTTCTATTGGTAAAAACTGTAATCATCTTGTGCTAGTCGTTTGGTAGAGATCACTTTTAGTGAAAAGACTGTATTTTGTGCTGTTTTTGTTGATAACATAGATCGTCGCAAGACGGAC
Source organism: Eurema hecabe (assembly GCA_026213755.1). Classification (NCBI taxonomy): domain Eukaryota; kingdom Metazoa; phylum Arthropoda; class Insecta; order Lepidoptera; family Pieridae; genus Terias; species Terias hecabe. The sequence goes on along the minus strand of JADANM010006230.1, from coordinate 7,915,260 downwards.
GCGAGACTGTACTTAATTTGTAGCTGTATGTAGCTGACCCGGCGATCTTCGTATCGCCCTATAATGATGAAATATCAAAAAAGTGAAATGCTAATCTTTTCTTACACAAGAACCTTCTCCTAATAATAACAAACACAACAAAAATAATCAGCCAAATCAGTCAAGCCGTTTTCATGATATGTCATGACAACGGAAAACGGGTTTCATTTTTATATAATATATAGATATGTTATAATCTTAACATGTTGACTATGCTTAATCATGTTATGATTAAGACACGAACTTAACAGAAGCCTGATAAGCAAGTTAAGAAACTTGGCAATTTCGTAATCATTCTCGTAATATTAATTAATATTACAGTAATAATGGATGCTGTCATAACGGCGTGATTCAATGTTTATTTTTCATCTAAAATTTGTAAGATCAATTTAAACTTATGTATAACTTATGTATAAGTATAAAGAACTCATTAATATTAACGAGAAAGGTTGAAATTACTTTTCCACTTAAAAAATCACCTGTTGCCTGTCATAATGACATGAGGACATAATAAAAAAAACAGATTAGTAATATAACTGCAAGCATGGAGGGCTCAGCTCGTGCTACACAAAATTAGTATGGACAGGATAAATCAAACCTAATGAATGTGTCAACGAATAAATTCTTTCTTTCTTATATATTATGGCATTAGCGTTTAGCTTTTTGCCAATGTCAAGTAAAATCGTCATCAAGTCGTCTTTAGTAGAGTCAGTCAGTCGTTTCGTTCTGCCCTTCGTAAAGTGATAGTGAGCTTTACGAAGGACCTAGACGAATCTTGGAGCAATCGGAACGGCGCTACTAAGCGCTCTCAAATGAATTCTTCATTTCTTGGACACTTATTAGCTAGTTTACTGCATGATACACTATCACAATCATACATTAAATCACTTTATGCACCAAAAAAGGAATATTCAATCGAGATTACATATAGACGCCGCACGATTCCCGCCAAAACTCCAACGAATAAATTGTCAAAGAAGAATATTTCTTTTGACATAAAAGTTAAAAAATATAAGAATATTGTTATTTATACGTCGTCAAAGGAGGGCCGTAATCGGAGTTCTTCACAGTTGGTCAGGCGTGGCTACTGAGGCAAGGGATTAAAATTTAAATCACACTTGGGTTTTGATCAAAGTCACTATAATTTGCATTAACAAAGCTTGATTCAGAAAATAACTGTTCTGTATTCTCGATGTCGAAAGTCATTTAAAAGCTAGTGTGACCGCTGTCACTCTTATTCTCACGTCTGACGTTGACATAATATGACATTAACTGTCACAAATCAGTAGAAGCTGTCATCGGTGACAGCTGACAGCAGCCGTTTAAATACGATTTAATGTCGATGCGCCGTCATATACTATATTAATTTAAGGAATGTTCTGATATCTATTTGTACTATATTATAGAAAAATAAATTACTCAAATAATAGCTGTTGCAACTTAAGGTAACGCGTAACACTTTCAAATCTCCTCCCTAACACCAACAACTTGTATAGCTAATTACTCTCCGAAACAGTTACGAAGAGGTGTTATCGATGTTATAGTTTGTACTGTTTCGTAATACATCTATAGTCTATACTTCTACACTAATATTATAAAGACGAAAGATTTTATTTTTGTATGTAACGAATAAACTCAATAAGTATTAGACCGATTTTAATTATTGTTTTTTTATTAGAAAGCTACGTTATCACTGAGTAACATTGGCTATACTCGTATTTAGTACTGTCTACCTGTGTAAGTACGGCCTCTAGTAAATTATAAAGAGCTAACGTGGTTTGTGGCCTTTCATACGATTATGTCATTAGGTCCATATGCATATATCCAATATATAAAAAACACTGATTCATTTCTTTGGTAGATGATTATGTTAATATACTATATGAAAAACAAATAAAAAACCTAAGAACCCTAATAACACTCCAGAAGATTTTCATTAACGAAAAATAAATTGTATTAAAACTCAACAATAACAAGATCGTAACTCGAGATAAAAACGAAACAAATTCGCGAAAAAAACTGTAAATAACTTTTGGATTAATATAAAGTTAAGAGACGAATTAATCAAAGTTCTGCGAAAGATGTTAATTTAACAATTTGTTTTCAAGTATTCTTTAGCTCGGCCCTTCGTTAGGGAACTCAATTACTTATCTTGAAAAATGAAAATATCCCTGTATTTTTGACGTAAATGTAGGTATATTAAGAAGCTGTTTATTTTACATTCTCGATAGAAAACACTTTTATTTAAAACTAGCGGCTTGCCTCGTTCTCATATTATGCGTGTATTATACATATAAACTATATATTCATTTTTAATCACTCTATTTATAAAAAAAACGTATGAGTTTCAAATGTTTAAGCATACATAAGGATATAGGGACAGAGAAAGCGACTTTGTTTTATACTATGTATAGGTCGCGTCACGAAACTTTAGCGCTGAACGAAACCTGCGCAGAAGTCAAAAATAAGGTATCGAGGGGACGGCGCGGCGCACGGGGCGCGTGATCGTCGGGTGCGCGATCGTTGATTGGTTGTCCCAGTCGTGTTGTCTTTCTCCCACCAAAACGTCAATTACGAGCGCGATACTACCGATGCGCAGCTATTCTCGTCCAACGCTAAACATTCGTGACGCGAACCTATACCTAGTGAAAACAAATTAATGTTTTAGGTTGAACTCATTTGCATAGAAAGCACTGCACATGGCACAGCACTCTTAGCACTGCACAAGGCGATCACGTAAATATATTATAATTCAATCCTTAAAACGATTTAAGAAAGTTAATACCTCACCTAGTATCTACTTGTCTAACAAACCAACTATTTATTTACTAACTATTTATTAATATACTTCAAAAAAAGGGGAAGGTTTCCCAATTAAACACTGTTTATAATTTGCTTTTTTAATCAAATTTTTGTTCTAAGAAACTTTGGTGTTTAAGGGTTCTCAGAACCAGACACGCATAAATTAAATTTTAGTGTAGATTATTAATTGAAGTGATATCTTCCAGGCAATACTTTAAATAATCTAAACAGTTAATAATTTAAATTTTTCCTATAAAAATAAAAAAAAAATGTTAAAAATCAAACAGGAATAGAAAATTTTTTTGTGTGACCACAACAGAAATAAACTGAGCGGGTATTTTTACATACATTAAAATTCATGGGGCCTCTACTCCTGCTAAGCAGAATTGAGGGGCCCTAAAAAGGTTTTTTTTTCTAATATTATTCAATTACTGATCGTAGTTATTAGTTTAGTATTTACTTGTTTTTATACCTTTTTGTTAAGTAATGAATTTATAGGTATAGGTAACGATTTTGTTAATTCGAATGAGTTAATCTCTGAAAATACTAGTTTGAAAATAGAAAAAGATCGATACCAACATGTACATTTCTAAATTGAGTTGAGAGACTTATTCTACTTTATTACAAATAAGGTGTAACGAATTTAGAAGGATTAGTATTTAAGTATATATATAGGTAAAATTAAATACACACTAGCTGCTGGCCGCGACTCGGTCCGCGGACTTTCATATAAATATTGACCCCGTCCCCCCCCCCCCTTTTGACCCTGTTTTCCAGTTTAGTAGTTTTAGCGTGATAGAAAGACAGACAGACAGACAAACAGACTTGCTTTGGCATTTATAATATCGAGTATGGATAAGAAAATAGAGCAATCCTACTATTATTTTAAATGTGAAAGGTTGTGAGAATCTAAGTATGAATGTATCGTTGTGAAAACGGCTGGACCGGTTTAGTTGAAAATGGTATCTAGATTAACATTTAAGATACTTGCTTTGCATTCCAGTATTGCCCCGGGAACGGGACCTAGGCGGGCAAAACCGCGGGCATATACTAGTGCTAAATAACAACAAATTAAATTAGACTGCTCGGCTAGTTTCCAGATAAATGTGTCGTAAAGAATTGCTAAATGAAATCTAGTCCTTTGAGGCCCAGCTGGCCTCATAGTATTAGATTCCGAGTCTGTCCTACCGAGAGCACTTACATTTGCGGCGAGGAAAATCGAACGGACCATTCCATTTTGTGCCTACATAAATAATGTACCACTTCAACACACCTATTATACTTTTTACAACCGTTTTATAGGAACTTTGGAAGTCCTTTGGAATCACATTCTAAATTTACAAGAACGAAAAATAGTAGATAGTATTATATAAAGTTGTTTCTGAGATGTATCTAAACATATCATTGTCATATTACAATTTTAGTTTCATTTCGGTGAATTATAATTTATCTAAAAATAATGCATAAAATTGTTTGCTTTCAACCCTTTGATAGTTTGCAATTAAAAGTGATCTACTTATCAACTTTTCGCACCTATAATATTATATTAGTAAGGCTATAATCCCGTTTTGGCACCTTTAATATTAGTAAGGCTATAATCATGTTGTAGCACCTTATGGGTTTCTTGTTGCCTAATAAAGAATATTATTATTATTTTTAGAATATTAGTAAAAGTAAAATTAAAAAAAAATATATCACGTATATTATACTTGTAAACAAAATATAATAATCATGTTTTGTGCACCTATAATATTAGTAAGATTATATCATGTACATCTTTTTGATATACAAAATTGCTTATCTTGTTGCCTCTGACACACGCACCTCACGTCACTCGAGATGTCAAAAATATCTTCATATTGCGAGCGTTATTGCTTTCTCTCATTTTCCCACCATCGAGATGCCTATTAACGGTTATACATAATATGATAAGCTTAGTATTTTATACTTACATATTAATTAAATTATATGAGCCCCGCGGTTTGTACCCGTATTTATTCATATATAATATTCATTAACGTTCTTTTTGTATGAATCTTATTTGTTGATTTCATAAAAATCGGTTGCCTAGTTCAAAAGATTAAAGCAGACATAGGGGCAGCACAAGAAAGCGACTTTGTTTTATACTATGTAATAATATATTGTATGATTCCTGTCGTGCTTTTGAGGTTCTGTGCTTTACCGTTCCTTACTTAAAGGGTAAAAAATAGGAATTGGAAAATGGTATGTATGACACGCAATGATATTATACTTAATAGATATTTTATAAACCTACAAAATCAATCGAAAAAAGTGTGCCGCACAGCAGCGGCAGCACACATACACATATCATAGTTATTTTTGTCAATAGTACGTGAATGGACCGGCACCCAATCACCTGAGAATAAGGCGTCCAAATTAGGATGTTTTTGCTGGAATTTATAACATATCTATTTAATATTATATCATTGATTACACCAAAAAAAATCTATGAAAATGGCATCATATTATTTGAAGCAAGTAAACCGCAGGATAATAGTTTATCGTGTCCATTTTAATATAAAATTCCATCCACTTAACGTCAAAAATAATCGAAATATCTTCAAAGATGGCAAAGTTTCTAACGTAAATTCTCATATTTCAATTAATTACGTTAGTAATAGATCTTTTAATTGTATCGAGGTGTTTTGTTACTGAAAGTCTGTCGAGTAATTATGTTTGAAAAGAAAAGAAAAACACGTCAATTTGGCTTTGTAGCAACCCCTACTGAATAGTCGAGTTCTGAATCGCGCTTATGATATTTTTTCACGAATGTATTAGTATTAGTATTATTGTAGTTTAATACTTGACCATATAAGTTATATGGTTATAATAGTCCGTCAACTCAGTGGGGCCATTTTCAACCGACTTCAAAAAGGAGGAGGTTCTCAATTCGACCCGTATGTTATTTTTTCTATGTTTGTTACGCGATAACTCCGTCAATTATGAACCGATTTGAATAAATCTTTTTTCGGCGTATACGTAAGGGTGGTCCCATTTAAATTAAATAATAAAAAAACAACCCCCAAGGGTGGAAAATTGGGGATGAATCAATTTGAACGATAATTTTTTTGTTGAATAGGTATTATCATGAAGTCGGTTTTATTTTTTTAAAAAACTTAATTATTCATTGATTTGTTTTGGTTTACAGATGAGAAAGTTGGTGTTTCTATGAGACCAGATTTCATAAAGGTATATGTGTAACTACATGTCAACTAACTAACATTAAACCTTAAGTTCTTGGTACCGAGAATGTAGGTAACACCGTAGGAAGCTGCTATTTCAAGTTAGGGATGTCATAAATGCACAAAAGTATCGATATTACTCTCACCATCAGGAGTGCGTCCACCTCTTCATATTATATAAAAAAAGATATAAACTGTATCGATAATTTTGGAATATATCAGCATCGATATCGGTATTTTTATATTTTTATTTAAAAATATATCGGTCAGTCAGTGTCAGTAACACTGAAATGACATTGACAGTCAGAGTTGCCAACCTAAAATCTAAATTAATGTTATTTTGGAAAAGTGTTGATATAAATAAAGTATAATAAGTGTTTTTTTTTAGATTTCTTTATCATCTATATCTATAAAAATGAATTGCTGTTCGTTAGTCTCGCTAAAACTCGAGAACGGCTGAACGGATTTATCTTATCTTGGTCTTAAAATGTTCGTGGAGGTCTAGGGAAGGTTTAAAAGGTAGGAAAAATTCGAATAATTGCCGGGAAAACCATAATATCAGCCGTTTTCTATTTCCCATACAAACGTTTATTGAAGCAGTACGAAGCCTGCTGGGTCCGCTAGTAAAAAATATAAATTTTTATACCTATTCAACACTGGTAGTTTTAACATTAAATATTACTTAAAAATATATTATTTCAAAAAAATTAATATCGATGTATCGTTATTTTTTCAGCTACGCTAATTCAAAGATGTTTCTCGTTCTGGCAGAACGAGAAACATCTGACATCAAACATTGCCAAACATATCCTACATCTAATATGATTCAATTCTTAGAACTTATGCCAAATATATGATTGATCTCTGATCTCATCATTTATGACTGAAGCAATTAAAGGAATCATTTGGAACATGCATTTTCATCTAAATGAAAACTAATACTATTGTTTAAAAATAACGTTTTGAATCAATAAGGTTTTATTATTTAGTTAACGCGACTTAGTTCATGATGTACCTGTCCAACTTGTATCCTTTTAATAGGGTATCTTCCCGTTTCGTCTGCTATCCTAGTACTACATCGAACATTCTAAAAAAAGAATTATCAATATTTGTTTATCTGTTATGAAGTTGTATATGCACTTGGCAACACATGATTGATTTTTATATAGAGATTAATCATAATTTAATAAAAAACAGTAAGCTATTATATATTATAATATATGTAAACATTTATGTTGAAGCTGGATTGTTTCAGGCCATGGTTTAGATACGCTGCGCTCAATTGGGTTAATAACTCCGATATTGAAGTATCTGAAAATTATGATTTAGCTTTGAAGTTTTCTTTGTGATTTTTATATTATATTATGGTAAGCTATTTAAATAATCTCGTTTTCTAGAAAATGTAAATATTCCATTTTTAAATTCCCTTAAGATATTTTTTCACATAGTTAACATCATATACAAAGTTGCGAGTGCACAATGCGAATTACGGTCCAAAGTCAAATAAATATTTGTTCAATTAATTATATATTATAATAACACTTTTGAAACGTCTTAGTATTATAAAACAACACTATCTTCACATTGCAATACCAAGCAAAAATGAATACTCACTCAATCACTCTGAATTAACAAAAAAGAGTATCTTTTATGTCGATAGTTTTAACTAATACCTATGTATGTATAAATTAAAAAAATCACTTCATATCCATACTCACATTTTTTCACGCCACTAAGAATAAAGTAAAAACTATTTATAAATTTCTGACACAACAGAAAAATATTTAAACACAATTTATTCAAGCAACTCAACTTTTAGTAATCACTTTGACCACGCGTACGACGCAGCAGGTAACACCGAAAATTATAATTCACTTTCAACTGACAGCTGTCAACGAAATGTCACGTTTGAACGCGCTAACGTTTTTTCTGGACAAGAAAACGTCATTTCCCAAAAGGCACTATTGTATAATATATCTGGCAAATGATAAATAAAAAAAATATGAAAATAGAATCACGTATACGGTACAATTTTTATTAAAACATTTTAAAACTAAGTGCATCTGTATTTGATGTCAAAATGGTCTTAGAACCAAAATAGTGCACCGTTATAAAATGAGCTTGTAATAATTCTGCAATTAATATCTGTTTACGTATCTTATAATAATGCATATTATGTTTTCACTAAATAAGTATAGTTGTAATAATTATAATGCTTCTATAATTGACGAATTATTGCTAAATATTGTGTCTGTGGCAAATGTCATGATTTGAATGTTTTGTCTCGCTCACTCACTGGTCACCGCGGTTTTTGAAGAAAAAGCGGGAGCGTCACTCGTAAAACAGAAAATGATTGTATTGTATATGATAAATATGTTAAATAAAATATAATAGTTAAAGTCTGCCGTGTCAAAGAAAAGTGATTGTATTCTATAAGATAAATGTGTTAAATAAATATAGTAGTTTTTTGACTTTTTTTTTATTTTTTTACATAACGTTTAAGACTTGACCTCTTATTTTCGAAAGACCTTAAGAGTGAAAATATACAACGTAAAATCAATTTGAAAATCATCAGTCAACAAAATTG
>JADANM010006230.1:7856011-7877409 GCA_026213755.1 Eurema hecabe | reverse complement strand
CATTCAACGCATCATTATTGCAAGGTCGTTTGCCAGTTACCATCTAGTGGTTACCATCTAGCTCCAAAGTACTCATCTAGGCGAATCAAACGAGCCCAAACTCGATGGGGTTGTGTCGTTTAAGTACTGAGTTCCTTTGGCTGTCTTCCGGCTCCATCATCAGACCCTGGTTACCATCTAGCATCTAAGTACTCATCTAGGCGAATCAAACGAGCCCAAACTCGATTTGGTTGTGTCGTTTAAGTACTGAGTTCCTTTGGCTGTCTTCCGACTCCATCATCAGACCTTGGTTACTATCTAGCACCAAAGTACTCATCTAGTCGAATGAAATGAGCCCAAACTCGATGTGGTTATGTTATTTAATTACTGAGTTGTTATGGCTATCTTCCGACTTCATCATCAGATCAGCTCCATGTCATAATAATATTGCATTGTCATCGGATATACACGTGCATGCAAAATTTCAGCTCAATCGGTTGAGGGCAAGTGCCTTAAAATTGAGTTATAAAATTCCACCCGAACACACAAACATACATACATACATACATACATACATTGCAAGTTAAATAAAAGCTTGTAATATAAGTATAAGTAGGTGAAGATATTACTAAGCACTAAGGCAAGACACGATTGTATTACGTAGTTAGGAATTTAGGCAGGCATGCACCTGTGGTTTGGCTAGATTACCTCCGTAAGGTCTGAAACATAACCCTATTTTTAATATCATCTTACGTACCGGATTATTATATAAGCAATGTTATTATCATTATATGTTTATTTATTTATACTTTGTAATATAAGAATATACTATTAATTATACAGTCTTACGGCCAAATACTCATACGCAAATTAAATTTAAGCACACCTTAAGACGTATTTTGACAGAATTGTATGGCGATGTGTCAGATCAGACCGGTTTAATTTGTAGTTAAAAACAGTACAGAAATAGAAGTAAAGCGGGTGGGGAAATGCAACTTATAACTTAAAAACGAAATAAATACTGATAATGCACATATACATATTAAACTTACACATATACATACATACATTATAACACTAATTGATTTAGCTAAATAATTAATATGTTTATGGCTTAGATTTTTGGAAAGAAATTCGTGTTCGCGCGTTGCGAAAGGTAGCTAGATAAAAAAATTTAGACTAAAAGTTGCAACGACTCTCTATCTCTCTCATACAAGTAAGCAAAGTATTTTCGTTTCGTCTTTCTATTATTTATTTATTTAACCCTTTTTACACAAAGGAATCTTATAAACTAAACAAATAAATTAATTTTATTAAAAGTTTTTTTTTATCACTTCAGACTCTTTGTTTAAAAACCATCCTCATACTTGATGGAATATACAAAAATCATAAAAATCGGTGCAGTTGTTATCGAGTTATGCACTTAGTATAACAGCATTAACGGGGTAGCACTGCATTGGCTATGGGCTGTCGTTACTCTTACCATCAGGAGTGCTTCCAGCTCGTCTCCCTTCTTCATATTATAAAAAAATTAAAAAAAAAGCAATTCACTTCATATTATGAATGGATTTGGTTATAATTTGACTTACAAGTACGTTATAGTTTTAATTCATAGGATATTTTAACAAAGGCAAAACGTGGGTAAACCCTCAGGGCAAGACTCGTCTCTTACGAAGCATTTGGCTTCATTTTTACCCGACTACGGCAAAGCCAAAGGAGGGTTATGATTTTGACAGGCTATGTATGTATGTATGTATGTATGTTCATCTGTTCCCTCATAACTTCTAAACCACTAATCAGAATTCGACAAATGACATATCATTAGAAGCGTCTTAATTGTCCGCTGGTTATAGGCTATATAGATTTTCACCAAATTCAATGTGGCGCCCTCTAGCGGACAAAATATACAGAGTAAAAAAATAAAGTTAAGCTAGATATGCCGTGTTTGGTATCATTTTAAAGCGCTTCACTTGTACATTTCGAATATATATATATTACTAGCATTTGCTAGTGACTTTACCTGTATTCATGGGGTACTTTTATACTTTTTCAGCGTCGTTTTTTGTCGTAGTTGGGTTTTAGTTTTTTTACTTTATCTTGTATTAATAAGATTCTATAACATCAAAGAAGTAGGTAAAGAACACACACATGACACAGTATCCTTGACGAACAATATTCCGAATTAAACCAATAAAGACATAAAGGAAAACGCGTCTCGAAAGAAAATCTTATATGCCTTATCAAATTTTCACGTTTGTTACTTGAAAATATCGGATGATTCCAATTTTGGCAGATGTTTTTCTTATTACCTTATCTGGTTGTGCTTTACAGTTTTTTTTCTGTGTCTGTCTAAACATTTATTCAATTATAGTATTAATTATTACATACATTATAAAAAAGTCAATTTTTTATGTCTGACCCTAATTATGCTTATAAATCTTTAAAACTACGCTGCCGATTTTTGGGAGTTTTTTCCATCAGATTGAGTCATTCAAGTGGAAGGTTTACATGTATAAGGCATGTATACATGCAAGAAAAACTGCGAGGCACGGCTAGCTTAAAAAATAAATAAATTAAATAAAAATGCCTAAATAATTTTCCATCATGAGACACACTAGCTCGTTTTCCCCTTATTACGTTACGAAACTAAAAACTCGTGACACAGAAAGCTATAGGTCGCGTCACGAATGTTTAGCGCTGGACGAGAATAGCTGCGCATCGGTAGAATTGCGCTCGTAATTAAATAAATAAATAAATAAATAAATATTTTCAGGACATTTATACACAGCGCCATCTAGTTCCAAGCTAAGCCGAAGCTTGTGTTATGGCAACTAGATAACGCAATAAATTACATATACATTACTTTTCTTTTGTAAATACATACATACAACATAGCAACACCCAGACCCCAGAAAAATATAAATATAAATTACAAATATATTTTTCCGATGTGGGAATCGAACCTTCGCGCAGTAAGCAGTTGTGTTACCACTGCGCCAAGTGGTCGTCATAATTTAATAAATTGACGCACCAATTCTCGCACCAATACGTCATAAATTGACGTATTGGTGCGAGAAAGACAACACGACTTGGGAACCAATCAACGCTCACGCACCCGACGATCACGCGCCCCGCGCGCCGCGCCGTTACCTCGATACCTTACTTTCACTTCTGCGCAGGTTTCGTTCAGCGCTAAACATTCGTGACGCGACCCATATCATCGTACGAAAATACTGAAATACTAAATGCAACGTGTAGTTGAACATTGCAATTCATTTGGAGGACCATCAATCAGTAGGAATTAGACCTGCGTTTGAAATTACGATTGTAATACTCGATTGTGTAATAATTATTATGTTCGTTTCAAGTAGTCGGTAATAATGTCCATTTTCTAGGGCAGTTATTAGGGTTTACATATAATGATAATAAAACGTGAGCGTGGCGGGTTCACTTTTATAGAACTTGACGATCCAATATTTTTATCGATTTTTGGGTTGATATTACATGTGAATGAATAGTGGCAGAATTAAAATAGGTACCTAGCAGATACCTACAAAAGTATTCAACTAACCTTTTAAACAATTTATCGTTTTTAAAGAAATGTAGATTATATTATGCTTTAAATATGTAGTGTGACTAATGATTTATTTCAATGATTTTCTAAGGCAACGTGATGCAACCTTATTTATGATAGCACACAAATTACACTGTGGTATCTTTTACGTCCCTAATTTAAAATAGTTTCCTATCTATTTTTTCACTCCTTCCCTGATTTCTTCTTATCTTTTCGACCTCCTTTACCCTACTATATTCTCCTTTCCTCGTCATTAATCTTTCCCATTTTTTCAAACGCAAAATGAATTCCTAAACAGAGGTCATTGCTCCCATCAGTACTCCTAAATAATTTACCAACCATAAAATGATTTCATATACGTAAACTTAATGACCATAAAACTATGTATCAAATCGATAGCACGTCAAGTGGACAATAATTTCAGCAAGAAAGTAATATTAGAAGCAATGGAGCGCAAAATGGCCTCGGAGTCACACCACGTATCATGCTCCGATATTTTATAAATAGCTGACATAGAAAATGCATGTAGGAAGCAAGTGAAGATAGCTATCATTTGTGAAATCGTCTTGTTAAATTTTTCAACTTACTTTTTCATTTTAAAATAGCTTTTCTACCATGTTAGGTTTAATTGACTTACCTGTCGTATACGGATTTATATAAGAACATTTATTCTTAATATACCTCTTTATTTTAAACTACGCGCGCCCCGTGATTTTAACCGGATTTATGCATGTATAACACACAAACAAAATTCTCCTGAATACTTCTAACTGATAAAAAACTGCATGACAAGCGAGTTTTAAAGATTTAAGCAAACAGACAGACAGCAGAAAGTGATATTGTTTAATACCATGTAATGATGAAGAGTATCTTTTTTTTATTTTTTTATTCTATGAAGTGGCGAGACGAGCTAGCCGCCCTCCTGATGGTAAGAGAAACGCCAGCCCATAACCAATGTAGTGCTACCCAGAACTTTGCTCCGGGCAGGGAAGCACTACATTGACGCTCCCCACTCTGAGTCATAAGATATTAAGACTCATTAGCCCAGTAATCTCGCTGGCTACAGTGCCATCTATCAGAGTTTCTTTCCAGCTCTTCTCACCATGACAGTTTCTACAGAAGATAGCTTCCTAAGCGATTGCAAATGTTTCTATTGTTATAACATGACAATTTAAATCGGATAGGAGATTTGAAAAATAAATATGGCAAAAAAATGTCTAAGAATCTCATTAAATTTTGGGCCCATTAGGTTCAGTTTTTTAGCGAATTATATAATCAGGCTTTTTATTTTGATTATTTAAAATAAATCAATTTAGTGTTTCTGCAAATTGTATTAGGTTTTTACTTATTTAGAATTGCAAGAAAGACTTCTGAATCCAAGAATTCTCCGAAATTTTTACAACATCGATTCAATATTCCAGCGTTTGAATTTTAAATTTAAGGAGTTATTTTTAGATTTATCTTGAATTTAGATTTAGAATTAACAATATCTGTTTCAACAATTAAAGTTCTTACTAATTTCAGATCCAAGAATTCTCATTGAGATTTAGCTAGTTTAGCAATTATTTACAAGAATATAGTATTTCATATACTTTATATGGAGCCCAAACATTTGTAATTTAATTTATCCATTTATGATTTCATTTTCGAATTAATTTTTTTTTATAGAATTTATTGCGACTGATAAAGAAAATTTAATATATGGTTTACAGGCCTTACATATTTATATGTTAGATTTAGTTAAAAAGAAAACAAAAGTTCAGTATATAATAGATATTTAAAAAAAATAGCAGTCAAATATAATATAGCCTAACGCTACCGAGAAAAACGTATATAATCTTCGAGAAACTTATTTTATCAGAGCTTCCAAATTAGCAATTTATCATGCTCCAGTGAGTTAAATAATCAGTATTTCTTAAATAACGTCAGCACTTTTTGGGCGAAAATGATAAACGAATTTTCACGTTACGTAAGTCAGGCTAGTTTTTCTCTTTAGAACTAAACCTTGGGGCTTAAATCTCGGGAAAGGCTATAGCTATAGATAAGCATTTTTCTGTATATTTTTCGAGCTCTTTGTTAAATAATTCTACAAATTAATTTGGCTTCCCGTAATGCAATTAATCTATATAGGTATGCGCTACAGCCAAATGTTCCATTTGTGTGGACTTTGAAACTTAAATGGTCAGCATTTGGCAAATATCTAGCAATAACTGTGCTATAATGGCCATGTTCAAATAGGCACCTCGCCAGCGCTATCTGATCTAGCTGCAAGCTTAATGTCTACCGTGAACTTTAAAAGGACATCTTTAACGTTCATTTATTTATTTACTAACGTATGTATATGTCGCAGAGAGTGACGTCGTAGTAGTTGTAGTGATGCCGAAGTAGTGATTGTTTGCTTCATGATGGCTCTTTCTTAGGTTCTTAATAAGTAAAACTTCAGAATATAACTAACTATCAGAATAGTGGCGTATATTTAGCCCGATTACAAATAATCCAATATCATTATTTTCACAATGCTGACGTTTTTTATAGCAACTGACAAATGCCACACAATTGTTTTAAGTTTGAATTTAAACATTGTAATTAACCAAGGAGGTTCGATGAATTAACTAATATTGCAATAGTTTTCACTATCTTGATTATTTTTTTCGTCCATCTGCCCCGATATAATATCATCATACATATTATATCGGTTGCGTAGTTTTAATAATACAAAAAGACAGACAGAAGAAATTGACTTTGTTTTATATTACGTAATGATAATCCCATTATAAAAAATCTTAAGTATCTACTTATAGTCTGAAACAATTACTGATTTTTATTTATTTTACCGACGCAAAAGTCAAAAACATACACGAAAATATAAGCAAAAAAATGACTTGAATACAAAACGGGACTTCAGTAGAAAAGAAGGAACAACGGAACGATTAACAATGAACTATGAAACACCGGTTTATGTAATTCACAAGTTTATGGATATGTCATTACTCATTAGCATTATTGTTTTCCAAGTTTAGTACGTCTAGCTTATCTGAAACTTCCTTTAATAGCCGTTCTGAATAAGGCGTTTTTTAAACCATAAAACCATATTTAAAATATTCCTTTTATACAATACACTAAACAATGTCTTCACAATTATAGTAATACGAGCTGTTGCCCACGACTCGGCCTGCGTGGATTTTTATATAAACCTTGACATCCAATTACTCCTTTAAAACACATATTTTTAAATAAAATCTAGCCTATGACCTTTTTCAGATGCTAGACTAAACATGGCTGAAGTTTGGCATACAGCTATTATTATATTAGACCTTAAGGTTCCTCTACATGATGGGCCATCATGATGGTCCATCGTAGTGGGCCACCATATAGAGGGCGTAGTGGCGTAGGCTGGCTTGTGGTGCGTACGATGCCGGCGGAATGGCCGCGGTGTCGGTACCCATCTACACTTCGTCCATTACTCATTTAAGCGGTTACTTTCCTAGTCCTGTTGCGATGAATAGTTAACATCAAACCATCTTCTTCTACGACATTTCCTTTTAATAACTTTTTTTGTACACATTATGAAAATAATTGTATGTGCTAAATAAATATAGTACAAGTACTATAGTTGCTGCGGCTAAAGCTTCCACGTCCATTTTGTTGAACGTTAAGATCACAACTGAACATCGCCATCGTGTAGATCCTTTTCATCCATCGCATGGCCATTTTACTGGACAAGCGCTGGCCCATCATGTAGAGGAGCCTTTAGACTAACACAGAATACTTTTTTCCTGGTATTGACAAGGGAATGAAAATAACGCAATTAAAAACGCTTGGTGCGGCCCGTAATTCAAATATTAAAGAGCGTTTAATAAAACTTAAACAATATTAATAATAAACTAATAATGTACATATCTCACACGAACGCCTCACCTACACATATTCTCACATCGACAGTGTCAGTAGGGTCGGCTAGCACTTTAGTCCGAAAAGCAATGTTTACTGATTAGTCGCTTTTATCAATTAATTTTAAGTTTCAGTTGTTGGTCATATTACTTTCTAATATGCTTTTCAGTGATAAGACTCATAAAAACACCATAGATGCCAATTATATTCCACGATGTACAATTACCAGAATAATTTATTTCAAAAAAATCTCTTTAAATTCTCTCTGCTCGTGATAATATAAAAATGTTGCTAAAAATTAAGAACGCCCCAAGATTAAGCGGTAATTAGGTTGACAAATCGTAATTGCTGCTTGCCGGTTCTTGGGAAAAAATTTTAGGTAAATTAAATGAAATCTAAGGTTTATGAAAATGGCGTCGGGTTACGCTATCCGATATTTTGCGAGAGGACCCGTGTAATGTGGGAGCCGTAAATAAAGTGATATTCGTATGGTCCAGACCACTATATTTTACGGTTTAAATTTAAAATATTATTTCTCTATAGTATTTAAAACGTCGGTTTTATTTCGTTATCCATACTAATATTATAAATGTGAAAGTGTGTTTGTTTCTATTGATTGAAGCTATACAATCAATCGACCTGATTTTTGGCATACAATTAGTTGAAAGGAATGAAAGTAACACAGGCTACTTTTTAACTGGAAAAATTATATTTAATAATTTCGTCGATATTGTAGGTATAAAATGACTGTCAAGTCATTTCTATGTACTAAATGGAAATACGTATTACTTTATGTGTATTAGTTTGAAGGCGGTTTATTTTTGATAATTATTTTATTAAAACGTTTATAACTTGCGCCAACCCTTCACCATAAACAGTCATGGTCGTTAATGTCCCGTTCACGATCGGTATCAATTTTGGCCGGGCCTAAAACATCCAATGATTTAGCGGTGGTATACTGGTTAACAGACTTGGTGTTTAGCGCAAATACGTGCCATTAATTACTTTAATTAATGTGTTAATTAATCTTAGATAATTTATGTTATAAAGCTGAAAAATTTTGTTTGTTTGAACGCGTGTATCTCAGGAACTACTGGTTCGAGTTGAAAAATTTATTTCGTCCATTTATCGAGGACGCTTTAGGCTGTATAACTTCACGCAAAAGGAGCGAAAAAGGTGTGGTAAATGTGAAAAAACGGGGAAAAAATTAAGCTTTGAGAGCTTCCGTTGATATTCTAGATCACGATCTACGCTTCAGCTATTGTTAGGTATAGTTATAGGTAGCACGGGCTGGTTTCCGCAACTCCACGTCAAGGCGCGGTTTTTGCGTGTGGGTGGGGATCTCATTCGATCCACCCCAGGTCATTGGAGAAAGCCAGCAGTCTATTTACGCTGCTGACGATCTCCCGGAGCAGCTATTGTTTTAGATAAGTTTAATTTTATACATAAAACTAGCTGCATTCCGTAGTTTTACCTGCATGTTTGTACACATAAACCCTCCCCTTGATTCACTATCTGTTTTTTATCAGATACTAGCTGTTGCCCGCGACTCCATCCGCGTTTACTTTCATAAAAAAATTATTCCCCTGTAAACTGGATAAAAAGTATCCTATATCCTTCTCCAGGTTCTAAACTACATCCCCACAAATTTTCAGCCAAATCAGTTGAGCCGTTATCGAGTTATAAGTGAAGTAAATAACACGACTTTCTTTTATATATATAGATATCTTATATCCGCATGAAAAAAAGTCGCGTAGTTTTAAAAATTAAAGCATACATACAGACGAACAGAAGAAAGTGACTGGGTTTTATACTATGTAATAATGATCGTATATTTTTTTTATTATTATAGAGCCGAGCTTAGTGCTTTTGCACGGAAACCCATATCTATGTTTTAACAGACGTGATATTAAAAAAAAAATTCATTTATTTCTAGAGGTACAACTAGAAACACATTAGCTTCATATATTCATTTGTCATGACAAAAAATAACATGACCTTTGTAAGGAATGTGTAGGAGTGTTTCTAGAAAATACACGTTCAAACAAATAACAATTACTATGAAATCATATAGAAAATGGCTTTTTAATAGGCACGCCTGAACAGTTTTTCGTGGTAGTGTTTTACACAATAAAGGTAATTATTTTTTTAAGAAATACAGATTAAATTAGTATTTTATGTCCTGATAGAAAACGACTTAGTTTAAAGGCCTCACATATAACACTTAATAATATACATTTATAATATTAAGTAGGATATATACGATATACATAAAAAATAATATATTAAATTCCCAACCCCGATGCCATACAGAATAAAAGTTTCTAAAATAATTTACAAACGTGATTTTTATTACCAAAACAGACAAAACACTTTTTTCAACGTAACTTTAGAAAAATGCGTCGCATTTTTTCCATTTAGCGATTTGGTTTTTGGCAACGATTGGCCATTACATAAACTACAAAGCGATTGATGTTCGCATCCGTGAATGTATGAATGGACGAACAAACCTTTATTTTACAAAGGTTTTTTATGACGCACTTTATTTAGATGATAATAGACTAGAGAGAGTTTTTAACTTTTTCTAACTAAAGAGAGAATGTGTTTTTATGCGATATTGTGATTTAACTAATTTGTATTTTCAATAGTCAATATTCATCGTGGGGATTAATTAAAATACACACTCTGCGTGAAAAATTAAACTTATTATATTATTTTTCTTTATTCAGCGTAAAATATTTAGACTGTATTAAACTAGGCTGTATAATTATTAATTATTATAGCAACTAACTATTTTACTACCGATTCGTATAGGTATGATATATGCAACAGGACACCGTTAAACTTAGCTAAACTACTTGCAAACTAAGCTATCAGCTGCTTAGACGACCGTTTGGCGCAGCGGTAGTACAATTGGTTCCCAATCGAAAAAACGCTATGTATATGGGGTCTGGGGTTATGTACGTATTTAAAAAAGAAAAGTATGTATATATATATATCTGATTTATCCATAACTAGCCGTACCTGCCGGTTTTACCCGAAATTATGCATTAGCGCTAAAGATTCGTGACACGACCTATAACGTTGCACTCGAAGGCGCTGCGTAAAAAAAGCGTCTCGAAGTCTTAAGTGTAGGGCTTTAACTCTTGTAAAGTTTATGATCAAAATTCAACAACAATCAAATTATCAAAGACCGTTATTCCAATAAAGAAATTTCAGTTCAAGTTTTGAATACTAAAATAAATTAATTGAAGAACGTACGTAGGTGAATGACCTCAAGAAGGGTTTTGAAAGACGATCTAACATTTGAGCTCCCAATAATACAGTCTACGAGAACATTTTTTATAACATTTTTTATGAGATTGTTATTTTTATTGACACGAATTATTGACGTTATGCATGTTCGAATAATTGTTCGTTTATCATTTGGAATAGAATTTTGGAGATTTTTTTATCGAATTTATGTTTTTGTTATGTTATTTTATTGAAATCTGTTGAGTCGTTTTCAAATTCATTTCAAGTTATAAACTAATAGTAAACAATAACATTTTATCTAAATTTATTATTTTATATTCAAACATAATATAATTGACCTTTATCATATAAAAAGTAGAAAAAAGTATCTATCATATATATAATAACACTCTTTCTATTGAAAACTCAAGAAACATTATTGAATTAAATCCAGTAACAAGGTAGATATACTGATATATACAACTACAAAAACATCCTTCCAATCTTAAAAGAATTACGGTAACCGGTCCAGCTGTTATTGAGATTATGCGCTTACATTATGCATTTCAGTTTAATATTAAAGAAGATTAAGAATAACCTTCTTCTCTTAACTGAGGATTATATGTTCCATATTACTAATAGTTTACAGGCAAACTTGCGCTCAGAACTTCCATCAAAGCTAATTGATGTCAATGCAAGTACGATGCTATCGCGAACACATCTCACTCTATTTTGAAGTACCTTTGAAGTCTAAAACAGTGCGTCTATGAAACCACGCTAACAAGAATGATAATGCATAGTTTGGTTGTTATCTGTATGTAAATCTTGATAGCCACGCTAAGCAGAGCTGGGGTTATGGCAACTAGGTAACGGATAAATTACATATACACAATTCTCCTATTGTTAATACATACACATATCAACACCCAAACCTCAGAAAAAAAAAATTAAAAATACATTTTTACGGTATGGGCATCGAACCCACGACTCTTTGCGCCGAAGTAGTTGTGCTACCACTGCGCCAAGCGGTCGTCAATTGTCATTGTCAAGTCGTGCTTATCTCTTATCCATACTTCAATACTAGTTACTCTGTCTGTCTGTCTTTCCATGACGCTGAAACTACTGAACCGATAAGAACGAAATTTGGTACACAGATAGTCTAGAGCCTGGGGAAGGACATATGCTACTTTTTTTTAGATCAACCCCCAAAAGGTTGCGCGAGGGGTTGAAACTTTTTATTGTTTAACGCTTTCACGGCCAAACCACTGAACCGATTGTAATGAAAATAATTCCGACACAGGTCTAGAGCCTGAGAAAGAACATAGGCTACTTTTTAACAGCTTGTTTATATGAAAGTCCACGCGGACGGAATCGCGGGCAGCAGCTTGTATAAATACATAAGAATTTATGGTCTTTTAATGTTACGAAAAAGTTTAGTCTAAATTCAAGCTACACCACGGGGCGCGACTAGTTTCGAGACCGATCTGAAAAGCTTGAATAAGCTTTAAGCTTTTCTCTAAGTTATATTTGTTTTGCCAAGCTACGATAGACGCTTTGCTATTCACAGCAATATTGAGCTTGAAAGAGCTATAATTATTTTCTCGAATATTTTAATATTCAAATTCTTAAGCAAGGATTCAAATGAATTCCTTGCAGTTGTTGAAAAACAGATAAAGCAAAGAAAGCAGATACTCCTTTACCCAAAAAGAATATTGTTTAAGTTTGTGAAACCAAAAGAATAACCTGCTGGTTTTTCATACCCTTTTAGCAGTAAGCATGAGTTTTTGTTTCTTAATTTGAATGTTTTTGACAATGCAAAAGTGAAAGTTTTTATGTTGGACGTGGCTGTTTTTGTTTTACCATGTTAATATATTTAAAAAAGGAATTTCGTACCGGCTGAAAAATCTAATGGCTTTTCCATTATACTTGTGATAGGCATGTTACTAAATTAAAGCTACAGCCGTATAAAGCTGGTAGTACAATATCAACTATAAGGTTAGGTTTATGGAGACGCTATATATCACGTGGCCTGTTCGATGTGGCAAGAGGTGGCGTGACGAATGGCGCGCCATTACGCATAAAAGTAGCACGTTCAAAGCATGCGTTTAAGGAGAAACTGAACTTAAACTTATTAAATGGCAAAATGAACTATAAAGTCAGGTTTATAGAGACTCTATTTATCTCGTGGCCTGTTCGATGTGGCGTGAGGTGGCGTGACAAATGGCACAGCATTACGCACACTCAAAAGTAGCACGTTCACAGCGTTGCGTGCGTTTAAAGAAAAACTGAACTTAAACTTATTAAATGACAAAATGAGCTATAAGATCAGGTTCGATGTGGCAAGAGGTGGCGCGACAATATAACTAAAATATATATAACTACAACTAAATTCCAACTCATCATAAACCCAGTTGTTTATACAACACTGATATAAACTAAGTTTAAAAGAGCCTCGTTCCGTTGCACTGAAACTTCGAGTGTTCAACCCATTTGTATTATACCCAGCTTAATTACCTTGGAATAAACTTTCAGGCCGGATAATATAGTGCCTTAGTCACGTCGCCGCGTAATTTATGTAGAAATAACTATAGTTTTGTTTGTTTAAACGTATCCAGTTTTGTATCATATAAATCGTCTTTTAAATAGTTGAAAACAAGTTATGGAATGTATTATACTAAATTTGCTTATCTATACTAATTCCACACTAATATTATAAATGCGAAAGTAACTCTGTCTGTCTGTCTTTCCATCACGCTAAAACTACTGAACCGATTAGAACGAAATTTGGTACACAGATGGTCCAGAGCCTGAGATAACTATTTTTTAAATGGTAAAAATGGTTATAAGGGGGGAAGGGTGGTCAAAAGTTGTATGAATTTCCATGCGGACGGAGTCGCGGGCAATAGCCAGTATTAAATAAATTTATTGCCTATTTGAAGCTTTTTAAATGGTACTTCCTATAAAATATAAATGTTGCTATATATAATTTTTATAGAATCAAGTAATAATCAAGTAATCGTGCTCGTTGGAGTTGTTTTGATAAAACGTTGTGTAAGCTCCCTTTCATACAGACCTTCTTCTCCCCATGTCTAAAGACCGACGACATATTCGCGAGGCAGTTTCGCGATCACCCATAACATTAAATATAACTTAATTTATCACCGCATTCTTATTCTATTCCATTAAGTGGTGAGACGAGCTGGATGCTCTCCTGATGATAAGAGAACGCCAGCCCATAACCAATGTAGTGCTACCCAGAACTTTCCTCCGGGTACGGGTGCACTACATCGACGCTCCCCACTTTGAATCATTAGATGTTAAGACTCGTTAGCCCGGTAATCACACTGGCTACAGGGCTCTTCAGACCCTTTGCATTCTACTAAATTATATTAGCAATCGCAATTAGATAGTGTACGAATAGCATTTCGCTGTTGTGTTAAATAAACCTCAATAGTCGAGTCCATTTGTAGTAGGCTTAATTACCTTGCAATAAACTTGCTGGGTGAATAATGGAGTGCGGGTAACATGTCGCCTCTAAAATGTGGAAATAGATATACCAGTTTTTTCGATTTATTTCAAAACTGCCCACGACTCCGTCCGCGTGGACTTTCATATAAACATTGAAAATGTAAGATTACAAAAAGTTTCAACCCCTCGCACAATCTTAAATTAAAAAGTAGCCTATGTCCTTACCCAGGCTTTAGACTGTCTTTTTACTAAATTTCGTTCCAATCGGTTTTAGCGTATTGTACTCGTAAAGACAGACAGACAGAGTAACTTTCGCATTTATAATATTAGTATGTAAGTATGGATTAGTATGGATTATCATTTTCAGAACCTATCAGGTTTCAGCTACTTTGAAACAAACACCTACACACACAGGTAGGTACACACTTACTATATTTAACAAAAACACTTGAAACTTTATTATTTTATAGCTTATCAATACATACTGTTACTTAAACAGATAAATTTTATCTAATCTTATTATTTAATTTATGCAATAACATTATCAATGGTAGTGGCTACCATTAGGCTACCCTTCCATGGAAAATCAGCGTCAAATAATACAAATGTTGAACTCTAAAGTTTAAACTAAAAAACAGGATCGAAAGATTTTCGAACGTTACCGATAATTAGCTTCAATTTTTAACATTTCATAGTAATATTAAAGGCAAAATATTTAATTAAATGGTCATACCATTCAGTCAGTTTTTTGTCTTAATAATATAAACAGTTTCGTTGAATTGCTATAACATTACGTAGATATTCTGCGTTGCTTCTATTGTATATTGTACGCTTTGAATTATGTTAATAGTGATATTAATTTTAATCCTCTCCAAACAAGGTCTTTGGTAAAGCAAGTCAAAGGAAATATAATTAGTCTATAGTAAGTTTTGGCTAACAAACCCATTCAGCGCCGAGAGCGATGTCAGTTGGTATAATCTGTATAAATGTAGATAAATCTCGAATCATTAATATTGGGTTCGAGTTTCGGTCGATTTTGTTGAATATGATGAATAACCAATCATTTCAAAGCAATTTTTCAATTAACATAACGTTGAATGTTTTAACTACTATCTTTTTTTATATATCGAAAAATTAAAAATTCGCTGGATGCTTCTAATTACGATTGCAGGCCAGAAAATTAACAAATGTTTTTCTTTAATTTGACATTGATCGAAATGTCCGACTATGCTGTGCAATTGAAAAACTAGGCCGATGTCTCTGTCCCGATGTATGTCTTTAAAATTACGCAATGGTTGATGTGTTTTTATTTATTAGATACAGTAATTCAATTCAAGTGGTTAAATATATAATTTATGGATATATATTTTGCAGGCGAAGATGCTATTACTAAAATCAATAGCGATGTTAAAGTTATGAAATTTATGAAAAATATTTAACTTAAGCCGTTCATTTATTTTATTCAAGAGAATATTTATTTATATTTTATACTTATGTATACTGATACAATATCCCGTATTTTTCTGCGTATAATGTACTCACTAAATTGCATATTCATTTGCTTCATTAATTATAATCCGATGAAGTTATAATTGCAACAATTAGTAAACTGAACGTGGGATATATAGATACATATATTAAAATACTCTACTTTTGGCTTCATCTTAGTCAAATATAAATAGAACATCAGTTTAGATAAATCCGGACAAATCTCGCAACATTAATATTGGATTCAGTTTAGCATATATGATGACTGCATACCAATGCTATTGATACGACAGCATATTGCCGTAGTTTCGTAGCGTACGCTTAGAATAACTTATCGATAGTGAGAAGTGCTATCTAGATAATATTATTTATTCCTTCTGACTTGCAACCGTCAAATTCATACGTTGACAGTTGTGACAACTGACAGTTGACTGCGCGACCAATTAAAGAAGGATGAATTCTCACTGAAAAATGTGTCGAAATATATCATCACAATTTTGCCGTATAATAATAATAATGACATTTCTCTTTTTTTGGACATGGCCAGTGTTTTTATGTGTAGTACATTAATAATATTTTTAAATTTTATTATTGTAATGGCTAGTTAGACCCTTTGTTTACGATTAGCAAAGCATATCTAATTGATCCGGTTGAGACAAACCATAATTTATACGTAATAGAAAAATGAATTGCCATATTAAGTGTAGCAAAGTGCATACCTCAATAACATCTTAATTGCTTTCAATAGTTCTTCTTTTATAATATTTATATTGAAATATTGGAGAATACTAATGATCAATATATAATTATATTAGAAATTATATAAGGAAAACACCCAACATCACAAATCACAAGTTTACCTCCTCTTGGCCTTTAAGAGATGATAACACAGTTTTATTATACAGGGTTGATGCGACATATGGGCATTAAATTTAGTCACGTATACTATGGCCAATTTTCAGACCCTACCCAAAAATCATTAAAATAGCATCAGTAGTTTAGTCGCAATAAATTTTCTAAGTTTTTGCTACTTAATAACACAATATATCTGCACTACTCAGCTGTGAGATTTTATCCAAGGGTATGACCCTTAAAATTACATAAACAAAAGACGTTGCCGCTCTTGTCTTTGCATTACAATTTCTAAAATGCAAGAAATACAGTATAGAGAATACGAAAATGACTCTAATACCAGTGACATAAGGATAAGTGTAAGCAAAATATTAGTCGTGCAATGTTATGATTATGATAAACAAAGAAGTAATACTTTAATTCAATAGGCGTGAAAGAAAAAGAAATAGGTATAAAATAAAAACAAATAGTTATAAAATAACGTCCCCTCTGTAATTTGTCACGTCTATACAGTTATTAAAGTCAATTCAATTACGACTTAATAATGAAAAGGTGGAAAGGAACCATTAATTTTAATGGTTTCATTTCGACCTATGAATATTTAATATTTGGAAATGAATTTTTTTCGTAATATTATTAATCCATTAGGTGTCAATGTCATTCGTGGGAATTAAAAAGTAATCTATATTATGAATGATTTTGATAAAAGATTTTCAACTGGTATGGGTTCATGAGAATTTGGCACTGGTTCCTGAAAATTTGGATTGAGGACTTGGATACTATTTTTGTTTTTAATAATAAAGATTTGAGGTTATGTTTGTTTACTGACGCAGTTTTTAAAGCCATATGAATTTTATTGCGACGTTATTAAAATGGCGGTTTCGAAACTGTATGCTTTTATTTATACTTGCTACTTCTACTAATAAAATCAAAAGCTTATGTATTTATTAATTTATATATAGTATAATTTAAGTAATTTTCATATTATGTATTGTATGTGTAATAAAAAAATGCTGCATTTCAAAACGTCTAAAATAATTAATTATTATTGTACCGAATATTTTCTTCCCTCCCTCTGGTGTTCTATTCTCTATAGTTTTTTGAAAGGAATCGCTTTACAATAAGGCCGAAATAAAATTTTTTTAATCATTTCTACCTAGTACCAATATTTTCCATATTTTTTTCGAGATTCCCATTTCGCAAGAACGTACCAATACATTACCCTTTTCTTAGATTAACATCTTACTATACCATAGAGGGGGCTTCCGGTATCTTGAGATTACGTCATTTCCGCAATGTAATATCCTATGACGTCATCCAGTGGAGTGGAATGACAGATATGGGGTACGGATAGGGTACACAGGTAATAAATCGTCGAGACTGAATTGTTACTTGTAAGGACGTGATATTAGGCTGGTTAGTTTGGGAACGTAGCAGTTATTTCTACTTCATATGATACAAGATTTTATCGGCAGCTTCGTTATGAAATGAAATGAATTGTCTTTATTTTCTGAATAAATTTGAAACAAATACCTACAGAAAGTCTACCTGGTGCCTACCACCGGTTCGGGAACTAACCCGGCGAGAAGAACCGGCGTAAGAAACTCGCACGGATCCCACTCTTTTTAGCAAAGAAGGGGGAAAAAATCATCCTTGAAAATAAAATTTACAATTCTGTAACTGTAAATTGTTAAATAAAATGTTAGCATTTAATTATTTAAATAAATATCGTAAATAAAAAGTAGCCCATGTTCATTTTGATATCTCCAAGAATAATATGTATACGCAATTTCATAATAATCGGTTCAATAGTTTTGGGGAGAAAGTATGACAAACTTTTCACGTAAAAACTACTGGACTTATTATTACATATCCTTATAATTCTCTCATAAGATTTGTCAATGTGTTACTAACTTGACCTTCAATACAGGGGTGTACCTTTTGAAAAGGCCGGCAACACACTCGTGACGACGCGAGTGCTCATGGGCGGCGCTGATCACTTAACGTTAGGTGATGCGCCATTCGTTTGCCCCCGTATAACATATAAAAATATAAAGAGAATAGGGCTATTTCTGGACAGCAAAAATGGTCAAATAAACATTACTCATTACTAAACTATCAAAAATGAATAACTCTATAAAAAGCATTTTATATTTTCTCAACCGTCAAGAAGTGACTCAAATTAAATCATTATAATTATACTCTTAAAGAAAACCGTTATGCAAAAAATTAGGTCAGTCGCGAAGACGAAAATCTTCAGTGCCAAGAAACATCGGGCGAGCGGCCAGAATTTAATTTGAATGATATAATAATGATTACTAATTGTTTATCGATCATATATTAGTATATATCAAAGTCAATGGTAAATCAAATTTTATTTTATTATTTATTTATTATTTTATTTTATTAATAATAAAATAATAATAATAAATATTTTCAGGACATTCATACACAGCGCCATCTAGTACCAAGCTAAGCAGAAGCTTGTGTTATGGCAACTAGATAACGGAATAAATTACATATACATACTTTTCTTTTGTAAATACATACATACCATACATAGATCCCAGAAAAATACAAATGTAAATTACAAATATATTTTTCCGGTGTGGAGATCGATCCCACGACCCTTCGCGCAGAAAGCAATTGTGCTACCACTGCGCCAAGCGGTCGTCGAATATTAATAAATACACGTTTACAAGTTTTCAATTACATATAATATATATTTAAATATATATTTACTAGTCATCAGTATCACTTAATCTGTAAAAAAAAACAAAAAAAAATCGTTTGGGCTGTTTTAAAGATTTCAGAAATACATTGGGACAGACAGAAGAAAACGTCGTTTTTTATTCTATAATATAATGATCAGTAGAGTGATAGTAAGAGGCGAAATTAGGTAGTACTATCCTTCCACAGAAATCGACGTCAAGTAATGACATCTCTAAACATGTCATTGTGTATCGTTTAATAAATAAAATTAAATAAAATACACTTTATTTATATTTCAAAACAAAAACAAACATTAAAATCTTTATCAAAAGGCGGCCTTATCGCTAGGAAGCGATATCTTCCAGGCAACCATAGTGGTTTCGTAAGTGGAAGCACTGAATTCCTATTTTCCTTCATTCCCCTTTTGTTACAAATCCCTTTTCCCCCTTATTGAAAGTTTCAAAACGCATTTGTAGGCTACTAAGCTTTGCCTATAAACACATAAAAAACACGATACAATAACACTATAAAATCCTCGTATCAATACAATTATGTATCACTTTACAGAAAGCAGCTTCTACACAAAATAGTTGACGAGAAAGTCTCGTCTGCTAACAGTAAAAAGTACTACAAATTAATGCACATAATAACGATGAAAAACTGCTTTATTCAAATTGCAATCACAAAAAAGGGTCACTGTCCTGCTAGTGATAAGACGTGACAATATTCCATGAGTTTTTGTCTTTAATGTCGTTGGTTTGAGTTCTTAGGTTATGGAGACGTCAATTACTTGGAATATGAACGATTTGACTATTTGTTTATTTAACCATTCCATATACTTATTCAAGAAACAAAATACATTCACTAGTTGTGTTAACTACTTTACTGTATTTGTTAACTAGATCCCTGTATAGTACGCGTCATTTATGTTTAGCGCTGGACGAGAATAGCTGCGCATCGGTAGAATCGCGTTCGTAATTGACGTATTGGTGCGAGAAAGACAACACGACTGGGACAACTAATAACGCTCGCGCACCCGACGATCACGCGCCCTGCGCGCCGCGCCGTTACCTCGATACCTTAGAGAACCTACTGAAGTATAAATGGTAAGATGACATTCGACTGTCGACAGCCGTAGTGTGCGGACGTGCCTCAATAGTGATATACATGTGTCCGTACAAGGTATATCTAGTATTGCTTATTAGAGTTTGCGTGCACTTAACACTCCCCACGGTTATACTGGCATTTCTGAATGCACTTAAATCTCCCTTTTAAAATAGTTTAAGTGATAAAAAGCCGCATGAAAATCGGTTGCGTTTTTTTAAAGATGAGCATACACATACAGACAGATACAAGAAAGCGACTTTGTTATCAGATAGAGTAATTCAAGGGGGTTTAAATGTATAATACATGCATAATATATGTGAGAAGCTGAGGCTGGTCACTAGTATTATATATTTTTTAAATCTATAGCTACGCACGTCCTCTAGCCTTTTTTTAGCTGAAAATTATAAAGAAATGAGATGGGTTAAAACGGCTGAAAACCGATACACAGTTCGTATATAATAATATTTCCCGGAACTCTTTAACTTAAAAATATAAAATCTATAATCCCATACAAATTATATTTAATTATCCGGGATTTGGACGACGTACGTAATGATTAATTAATTTAATGCTCTAACGAGATTAATTCAGAGTTGTGATTAAAATTCGTAACGTTCCTTCGATGATTAAATTTAGGCTGGGTTTCTTTGAAAGCAAAATGGTGTACCTATTATTTTGAGTTTGAGTAATTTTTTTTTCTATCGGAGGAATAACAGGCCGTGTGACTCAATCAGTTACGAGTGCGTTGCCGGCCTATTATGTAGGAATATTGCTTTTAAGAAGTAGGTAGGAAAATACTTTTTTTTTCATAATGACGACCGCTTGGCGCAGTGTTTATAGCACAACTGCTTCCTGCACGACGGGTCGTGGGTTCGATTCCCACTTTTCCCAAATTTTCCTGAGGTCTGGGTGTTGCTATGTATTGTACGAGTATGTATGTATTTACAAAAGAAAAGTATGTATATGTATATTATTCCGTTGTCTAGTTGCCATAACACAAGCTTCGGCTTAGCTTGGAACTAGATGGCGCTGTGTTTAAATGTCCGGAAAATATCTATTTATATTTATTTAATAATAGTTATTTATAAAATGA
>JADANM010006230.1:7810614-7833587 GCA_026213755.1 Eurema hecabe | reverse complement strand
AATTATGTTCTTTATGTTAAGTTGCAGAATTGTAAATTTTATTCTAAAAGATGATTTTTCCACCTTTTTTGGCAAAAAGTGTAGGACCCGTGCGAGTTTCTTATGCCGGTTCTTCTCGACGGGTTAGTTTCCGAACCGGTGGTAGGTACCATGTATGAAAATATTTGGTTCACATTTACTCAGAAATAAAACATTTTTCATTTTCATTTCATTTTCAATTTAGCTTTCTAATGAAAAAACAATTATTAAAATAGTCCAGTACTTTTGAGTATATTCATTACATACAAAAACCCAAATCTTTTCTCTTTATAATATTAATATAGATAATAACAGAAAGGTTTGCAAAATTAAATATGATGCTCAAAATAACTATTCCACGCAGACGAAGTCGCGGGCACAGCTAGTATTAAATATATAAATCAACGCTGAACATAATTCAAACTACGAGATTCAACGTTCTCGGTTCAATATTGAAATAGCGTCTATTCTCTATACATTTTATAGAAAGGAACTTACAGGTACAATGTTTGAATAAAAATATTCAAATACTCAAGTCGGGAGCTATACTCGGGGCACATTCATAGCAAACGCTCCTATTGTTCGTCGAGTGGGGTGAAGTGGTCAACTCTTATTATGAGGGAGTATGCATTTCTCTACCGTAAATAAGTGGTACTATAATATAGTCCCGTCAATTTACACATTTGAAGTTACATAAAGTCCCAACAAGCTGAAGCGTGGAAACGTGTGCATATTATGACGATAACAACTATTATAACCTTTTGAGTCATTAATATCTCAGAAACGGTGGCTCGTAAGAAGAAAAGTATTGTTACATTTTTTATAGATAAACTTATGATCTACAATGCTGTCTAAGGTTCTTTTATGATAAAACTTGCCGTTTTGCTGAAAATCGCGAAAATCTCATTTTTCTGACCTTTGACCTTGAATAAAAAAAAATTCCTTACCGGGGAATGATGGGGAACTTCTAGACATTGTTTATTATTAGGTTTTTAACAATTACACTGAAATTCAGCTTGTTGGGACTTTATGTAACTTCACCCTCATTTTTTGGTCTAAATTGACCGGACTATAATACGTATCTTAATATCATGACAGTTTGAAACATTGTCAACGGTTATCTATAAGCCCACAGAAAAGGCATTGAAACTTGTCTCACTGATAGAGGATTCAAAAATTATTCGTGATTCTATATCCATACTAATATTATAAATGCGAAAGTAACTCTGTCTGTCTGACTGTCTGAACCGATTATAACGATATTTGGTACACAGATGGTCTAGAGCCTGAGATACATTATTACATAACATAGGCTACTTTTTAATTGGAAAAAAGGGTTATAGGGGCGGAAGGGGGGTCACAATTTATATGAAAGTCCACGTGGACAGAGTCGCGGGCAACAGCTTGTAATTAATAAAGCTGTCAATATCGAGAGAAATTGGTTTAAATTACTAGTTGTGATTCTCGGCTATTCTCGCGTAGAACCTTATCTGCCTTTTTTATTTATTTATAAATTCTTATAACGTTAAGTAAAATATAAGTACGTAAAAACTAATAGTGATACAATTAAATTGAATACTTCACTTTTGGGTTATAAGGCATTTCTTCCGGAAAACCATACGTAGGATAGTGGTACTCTAGGAAAAATTGTTATAGAACAATTTCACCCAAGCAAAACTAGATAGCTCAGTACGTCATAACATTTGCGTAGTAAACATTCATTTTATTTATAGCGAAAACACAAATAAATATCTAAGAATGCTTTAAAATCCCGTAAACACGAACCTTCAAGACATTTACGGGTCTATTTATGTTTTTCAAAGCTGATATTTATGTATTCGTGTCGAGTTGGCCATTCGTGTGTCCGGTCGAGTTATGAACGTATTCATGTAAAAATAGTTACGTAATAGAATAATAACAGCTAGAAATGCAGTATGAGAACGCAAAATGAAGCCATTTCAACCTAGACCATTTTGTCTACTTACATAGATCGACGCGGCAGTGCAACGCGTCATAATTCGTATGTTTCTCGTAGATTAATTTTTTCCATATTTATAGGGTAAATTTTTTATAGCAGCCACATTATCAGTGGGCTTGTGTGCGTGTCAACGTGTTTTTTTAACTATTACATATAAACAGTTTTGGCTTCACTTACAGCGGACCGATACTATTAAGGGACCATCAGTCTATGCGTTATACGTCTATGGCTTACGTAATATTCCATAAAATTCGTTGGCTGTAAGAAATACGTGAAGGTAATACGGCTTTTTGAAGCTAATGGTACTAAGATCGCATAACGTTTCATGGGGTTTAAAGAGTTTAAAGAATAGAAAACTGGCTTCAAGTAATGGTATCAATTAAGATAATATGTCATTGCGTTTCATTTAGCAAGTGGGAACATCCTCCATTGTTCTCTTCCCTCTCTCTTTTATCCTATCTTTTATTCCTTTAGATATTTAAAGAGTCTTAAAATAAAAAATAAAAATCATGAAGAAGTCATACGATTCTGCTTATAGTTTTAAAAGGATTTTCCATACCGTTATTGTTATTGTGACTGGGGCTTGCGAGTAAGTATTGGTGCATCACAGGGATCTATTTTGGGTCTCATTTGTTATTGTGCAGTTAAATACAATATACGTTTTATTCTGTTTCCATGGCAACGGAAACTACGTAGGTGAAACTGAAGACCCCGTTCAAAGTGTCCAGTTTGAATCAACAATATTATTTACTACTAAAAATGTTACGTACATTTTGGTAACATTGAAAGCACTTCATTTCTATAAATGCAAGGGGATCGACGCTGCAAACGATTGGAAAAAGCGAAAATACGAACATTATTCGGTTTGAAACTTAAATGCTGAAATTTTTAGGGTTCCGTGTAAAAATAAATGTTCTTTATTGTGCCATAAAATTAATTAATACAACACCCTTATTGGTTTCGTATTATAAATGCGAAAGTATCGGCTTTAATTTGGCGTGCAGAGATTTTATAACACGAATAAGTATATGTTAGAACAGAAACTGCTAAAACGCCGGTAATTTTTTATATTTTTGTACATAATCTACAGCTTCATGATAACGACGACCAGTCAAAAGTGACGTCATAACAAAAAAAAATAACCTGGTGCATTCAATTGTATAGTACAAACCATATATTATACTCAATTTTTATTTCTATATGGAAAAAATGCTAGATAAAATAATTCCATTGAACACTAATCCAACAGAAATGCAAACAATGTACAATTCGCAAGAGACAGAAGCGTTTGCTAGTTACTATAGATCTTTCATTCGCCTTCAGCTATGGAAATAGCTGAATCCTTGTAACATTTCAGCTCTTAGTTCCCATTCACAGGTCATTTCTACAGACAGAATTGCAAAAAGCAACTCTCGTAGCGTAAATTCACGTTTCTACGTAAAAGAGTGAAGAGCTCTATCGGTTTCTATAAATGCAAAGGATCGATGCTGCAAACGTTTCGAAAAAGCAAAAAATACGAAAGACAATTTGATTTGCAGTTTAAATACGGGTACGTGTATACGGGTTCCGTATCAATTAAATGACACATTAAAAATACGCTTATTCTTTTCAATATTATTAAAACGCATAAATTATGCGTTTTAAAAACTAGAAGAAAACCACCACCTAATGTCCGCTTGCGAGAGCGGTATCTCTTTCGCACACTAGCGTATGTGACATTGCCAGGCGTGTTATTATAGATACTGACATTATAACGGAGTTTTAGCGGGAATCGTGCTGCGTCTATATGTAATCTCGATTGAATTTTCCTTTTTTGGTGCATAAAGTGATTTAATGTATGATTGTGATAGTGTATCATGCAGTAAACTAGCTAATAAGTGTCCAAGAAATGAAGAATTCATTTGAGAGCGCTTAGTAGCGCCGTTCCGATTGCTCCAAGATTCGTCTAGGTTCTTCGTAAAGCTCACTATCACTTTACGAAGGGCAGAACGAAACGACTGACTGACTACTAATGACGACTTGATGACGATTATACTTGACATTGGCAAAAAGCTAAACGCTAATGCCATAATATATAAGAAAGAAAGAAAAGACATTATAACGAGCAAAAGAGTATCATTCTAATTAATGGTCCATGTATTTCTGTTTATGTTCGTATTTATGTTTTTAATGCTATTATAGGAAACGTTTCAAGAGTGTTTCACCCCTGCCCGGAGTTTGGCTTTAGAGCGAAGTTCCGGGTAGCACTACATAAGGGCTGACATTACTCTTACCAACAGGAGTGCGTCCAGCTCGTCTTCTCACTTCATCGTATTAAAAAAGGAGGGTTTTTGCCTTTAAAGCCACATTTGTGTCTCTCGCTCTAAACATAAAGAAAGTAAACGAATCGAAAAAGCTTAGAATTAAAAATAAAACAGAAATTAAGTAAGCCATATTATATATACTCACAATTGTGTAAAGAAAAATCTGAACTGAATAGTGCATAGCCATTGAATCTCACGGCTAAATTACACGCGAACTAAAGCATTCAAATTAAAAATAGCTTCTTTGGCGCTTAAATAACAACCTAGATAGACTTTTAGTTTGATTCTAAACAACGAATTGCTTTGAACACGCGATTTCAACACGACGGTGGAGACTTTTAAGGTTATGTTTGATTAAAATGACAAGGTAATGGCATTTAAATTGTCATTAAGTTGTTCATAAATGGAATTTAGTTTTTGAAGGTTGTCATACTTTTGAAGGAGTGAAATTTCTTTTTTTTTTGATGATCGCCAGTCCGGTTAAGTTTGGGAAGAAAAGAATGTAGTAATTTGGAAAAAAAAACAGACGAATAAATCGCTTTCAAATTGTCATTAAGTCGTTTATAAATGTAGTTAAGTTTTTTTATAGTTGTCATGCTTTTGAATTAGTGGGCGTGTTCTTCTTTTTCGACGCAAGGAAATCCGGTTGAGTTTGGCACGAAAAGTATGTAGTAAAAAAAAAAAGAAAGTAAAATTTCGTTTTTTACACTCATGAAATACCTATTTATTTTGCACGATTGAGTCATACAAACGCAAAAATCACTACTTCTACTTCGTATAGCTACTTTGAAATACTGGCCATGCTCTAAAATAATAGACTTAAAAATAATTCTAACAGTTCAAAAATGGAATAGAAAACCGTTAACCCGTTCACAATGACATTGCAACTCAATTACTTGTATCGAATGAAATCAAAATATATCAATGCAATGTAGCCGGCGGACCGTCCCGACTATTAACTCCGGTGTTAATTGAAATATCCACATACATCTACTCTTCTATTATGCTGCCCTAGTATTTTCAGAAACCTTTCAGGGTTTTTTGAATGGATATACGGATGGTGTGTTTGTATTTTATTCAAATAAACTTTGACATTGATTTATTTTCGTGTTTTGCACCATATTCCAAGGGTTCGTGTGTATTTTGTTTGTATGTATGTTACAATGTAATTGAAAATATCTAGATTTGATATGTTATTTATTACCTAACAAAATTATCTCTCCAAAACATCGAACGTAGTATAGGTACTTCAAAAAGGACTGACATTGTTTATCTTTTAATATAAATTGCAATTTTGATTAAGATTGAACTTATTCTTCTTATTATATATGATTCATGAACTAAGATAGACGAAGACACAATGATTTCATACCAAAACAATGAATATTTTCAAACCAAATTTCTAGAAACATCGACATTTTAATACCGAAACATAACACAGGCATTTGATTAAGCATTAGGTCAAATGAAAAGGCGTAAGACAATAGAACTGTTATGAAACTAACTCCTTTAATATACCCTAATATACCCAGCAATAAATACGCCGAGATTACAATCTGTGTTTTGAAAGGACAGAGGTTTCATATGTGGTTATTTGAGGGAACTCATTATGGTTAAAGATGAAATATTTTGAGGTTATTTTTTACAAAGAGTTGTAATGAGTTCACTATAGCTGTTTGTTAATATCGATATCGTTACATAGATGTGTAATTATTTAAAAATTTAAATAAATTTAATAAGTTTGGAGGACGATTTTCAAGGAAATTATAGAATATATCTATGTACCATTCTACCAAATAGGTATCATATTTAATACTAGAAAAAGATAAAAAAGACTGAAATCGATACACCGATGGAAAAAAGCAAAAGCTACGAATAAAGTTGGAATAATTATTTTTGCGACCTCAATCCATCTCGGTGTAAGACAGTCAATTGTTCCACCATAAATCATACGTTATTTCAATGCTCACATATCCGTCAAAAGAATTACATATGCGTTTATATAAGAAATTACTTTAGTCTAAATCCTAATCTATAGCGACGTCATTTTGAAGTATAGAATTTGAAATAGCGTGTTTTCGCAGCACGCTTCAGTCCAGCTTACGTGATTGAAACCCACGTCTACGTTAGATTTGTTGAAAGTGCCTGTTACAATCGAAAGAGATTTTATCACTGAATTCTGAATGCACCATTAGCGAATTGGATTTACCTGACAGTTTTAATGACTGTTTCGCCGCGCTGCGGTTTTTAAATTAACAGTATTTAACTTTGGTTGATTTAATATTGTGATTACGTGAAATAAATTCGCAAATAAACAGCTATAAAGAGCTATGGAACGTTTCTTTTAAACAACGAATGTTTCTTTTTTTGACATCATAGATTATTTTTTTAATTTTTAGTCTGTGTTAATTATATCCTCAGTTTTAATTTCAGATAAGGAATAGAATAGGACTTTTAAAATTAAAAGCTAAAGCCTTAAAATTATACTTTTTTAGGAATGTTGTTATCTTTATATTGTTATGTATATTAATTTTTATTTGTTTTAAAGGCAACTAACAGAGTTTTTTGATGGGTCTCTAGAGAAACAGCTTTCCGAATCGCGGTTTAGCAATACTGTTGTGTTACTATACGTAGGCTACTTTGATAAATTTACTTAAAGTTTAATTTGAGTTTTCGTTTGCTTTAATATATTTAAAACATGATCATGTTTTTATCATATGAATTCCCATCATTCATATGTACTTATTTGTTGATAGGGCCCAAAAGATGCAAGTCACGTAACTAAAGCTGGGCGATGCGCCGCGCGCGCGTGCTGTCACGTGCACCGCGCGTAACATGCGCTCGTTAAACGTGACAGCGTGTGCGGCGCTGCTTGAAGACGTGCGCTGGGACGAGCCGACCAGCGTCGCGAGCCTCGCCGTGCTGGCGCTCATTGACGTGCTCGTTATCACAGGTACGTGACGTCACATGGCACACAGCGCGTAAAGGCTAGCCATGCAACATACGTAACATGCGCTCGCTAAACGTGACAGCGTGTGCGGCGCTGCTTGAAGACGTGCGCTGGGACGAGCCGACCAGCGTCGCGAGCCTCGCCGTGCTGGCGCTCATTGACGTGCTCGTTATCACAGGTATACGTCACACGGCACGTAGCAGCTAACGTTGATGTCAACGTCAACGTTAACGTGAATACATCTAGGCACACACAAGTAACATGGATAACCTAACATTAATGGAAACTTCTACGTGAACACATCTCGGTATCACAATCACAAGTAACACGGAAACACTAATATTAATGCGAACGTGAAAATTCATTTATAAATAGAATCAATCACAAAACACATGTTACATACGATTATAAGAGATTATCCATTCCATGTTCCACTCTTCATATGTTTTTATTTTTATTTTAAAAGACAAAAATAGTTAAAAGATAAACAAAGTCATTTTAAACGTAAAACTTTAACAAAAACAAACCAAATGATAATTAGTACCACGCAGCTATTAATTATAATTCTGAAACACTGCTCAAATACAATTGCACAGCAAATAACCTTTTGAAATGACCGTAATGATAGAAACGCCAATTGCTACCTGGGAAAGAGAGCCTCGAAAGTCGAGATACTTCAAACGTATTCATTTATTCCAAAGTGAGGGAACCATTAGCAAATTACATTAGATTGTTCGCTCCGTATAGAAACACTTTGATAAATGTAGGAAGAAATTTTTGTAAGGTAAATAGGTTTCGGAGTTAAATGGCGTCTGATCTTATTTTGTATTTTATATGTGATAATTTTATAAATGCGATCTTTTTGTGTGTGAACAGATTTACTTTTCTTATGAAATTAAGAAAGAGGATCGCCTCTTAGTAAAAGTACTGAGCTCATAGATATATATTTAAGAATTTGCAGCATAAAAAAGAATGACTGGAAAGAAAGACTAACAAGGGAATGTTAGCATTAAAGGAGACAGAGGAGTAGGAAGAAAAAGGGAGACATCTATCACTCTGACGATGATTATGTATCATACATCATATTTGTTTTTAAAAAATACTGGATGTAGATTTTCCCGTTAGGTGATTAAATCACACAAGAAAATGCAAGAAAACATAGAATAAGTTGTGGATATTTATCTATTAACTATCCTGTAAGCGTTAAGAGAAAAGGAATCTCCATGAGTATTATCCAAACAGTTTTAAACTTTTTAATTTAAAATTATTTAGGTTCTTAACGCTTTATAGAATTTCGTAACAAAACAGTGTAATTTGTTCCTCAAAATATTTAACTTCACAATTTTCAGTTGTCGTTTCCTACAAAATGTTTGTAAAACAAGCAATGAATACAGAAGAAAGTATACGAGTAAGATACCGTCGCATTAGTTACTGACAGGATACTTCTCTAATATTAATAAGATAAATCATTGTTACGGGTAATAAATTATGTAGGATGGATGTCGGTCCGTCGATACTTCAATGAGCCGCGAACAGACGCGTATATCAAGTTACAGGGAGAGCTAAACTATCAAAGGTCAAAGTGCGTTCTTGCTTTAGCGTTAAAGCGTTAGCCTTTTTATATTAAAGTTACGTTCTGAGCTATATTTAGATGATCTTTTTAAGGCTTGTAAGAAGGGAACTCACTCTAAAGTTAAGCTCCGTGAATGTCTACCCGAAGTTAAATTCATCGTTAGTCAACTAGGCTACATATAGTGACAAATTTGAATCTTCTTAGTATTAAAAAAATATGTAACACTAGTCAGGAAAACCGATTCTAGTATACATAGATAAAGTATATTTATACAAAAATACTCTAGGAAAATCACGTATTTTACTTCATTTTAATAATAAGTTGCTTGAAATGCCACCTGGAGATATGGATAAGGAACTAGAAGAATAAGAAGGACTAAGGAC
Source organism: Eurema hecabe (assembly GCA_026213755.1). Lineage (NCBI taxonomy): Eukaryota > Metazoa > Arthropoda > Insecta > Lepidoptera > Pieridae > Terias > Terias hecabe. Next base: position 7,824,382 of record JADANM010006230.1, on the reverse strand, counting down.
TTTATAAATAATTTGAAGACATTTCTTCCTTATTTAAAATTCTAACTGAAGTTTAAAAACAAAGAAGAAAAATCTACATAATTTTCTCCAACAACAACCCTAATTACCCTTTACAAAATAAACTCTCCTCATTAGCCTTTCAAGAAAAAATTTAAAGCAGAACTCGGAGTCTTAACTTTCAATCTGTAACTAATACTATTACATCAAAAGCGGTCCATAAATCATCATTCACTTTGGCAAAGTCTACCAAAATTTTGCTACTTCTTGAGGCAACAAAGTTTCGCGTGTATTTATGGCAGATTTTCTTTGAAAACTTTCTTGCTTGCGGTTTAGTTATGCTAAGTTGAAACGGTTCAGACTTTTGTAATATAATGCTTTGGATATTAATATTTGCACGAACGCACTGCGGGAGTTGGAGGGGGAAGAAGTTTTCAAATATATGTATTGACGCCCACAGGCTGGCGTTGGAGGAAAGTAAGCTTTTCATTTTGTATTTTTTCTTTGATCCATACTAGATCTGTTTCACCACCATGTTTCTGTTGTTTAGATACAAATATTTAATAATAATAAATTATCTAAGGATTATCTAGGACATTTATACACAGCGCCATCTAGTTCCAAGCTAAGCCGAATCTTGTGTTATGGCAACTAGATAACGGAATAAATTGTAAATACATACATACAATACATAGCAACACCCAGTCTCCAGAAAAATACAAATGAAAATTACAAATATATTTTTCCGGTGTGGGGATCGAAACCACGACCCTTCGCGCAGAAAGCAGTTGTGCTACCACTGCGCCAAGCAGTCGTCGTATATTTGTGAGTAAGTACTTTATTCTTATAGTGGGTTTTAGTGGGTATGGCACCATTTTCGCCTCCTCCTTCGACGAGGAGGATACGGTATCCGTAAAAGGATTTTCCATTGTCAAAATAAAGGTACTAGAGCTGTAACTTTACATTATAGGAAAGTACTATTCTTTACTAGTACTACCAGACGTGCTCGAATAATGTTCGTATCATAAATTATAATATACAAAGGTGGAAATTAAAAATGAATCGCCAGCCAAAAATACGTTAGCTTTTGAAATGTGTATTCTAACACATAACATATTTAGTTAATTTCGAAAGGAATTTCTAAGTTCATCGGCTTTTGTTACCTCTTGAACAATTAACATTCCAGCTACTCAATTTGTTTGAACGTTATTATATTTTATATAATCAATTTATCCACTTCGGAGGGAAAGCTTGTTTCTTAACATCGTAATTTAACGTCTTAATAATTTTAAATAGGTTAGAAATTTAACTTAAAATTTCTGGAATGTTAAAATTATAATTAGTATCGTACTTAGAATAATTTATGAAAATAATTAATATTAAGAAATTAGATTTTTCCATCGTCCGGCTCGAAGGACTAAAAATGTCTAACAGAAAATTTCGTATAACTTAATAAATATTTTCTAGTATATTTTGGTCGACATAACCAAAAAGATTACTAATATGACCACTTCCATCATCTGAAACTTCAAAGCAACTTACAATTCCCAGTTCGGCTTGAATGTATGTATCCATTGATCAATCGCGGCTCTTTTCGGCAATATACCGAATCAGTGACAACAAAATCCCGTCCAAATATAGACAGAATAAACAGAAAAAGGTTTCAAAGGTATGAAATTACAATTTTCCACTTCGCACACCGCATTACGTATTTATAAAATCCTTGTTTTTGATCCTGACGTTTCTTGTGGATATTATTGTTGGAATGGGATCGCTTTCATCTATGTTTATGTATGGTAATACAAGCTGAGAACCGCAGTTCCATCCCCATAGTTTGTTTATTGAAAACTAGCGATCCGGCCCGGCTTCGCTTGCAATTTGACCGCTTGGCGCAGTGGTAGCACAATTGCTTTCTGCGCGAAGGGTCGTGGGTTCGATCCCCACACCGGAAAATATATTTGTTATTTACATATGTATTTTTCTGGGGTCTGGGTGTTGCTATGTATTGTATGTATGTATTTACAAAAGAAAAGTATGTATATGTAATTTATTCCGTTATCTTGTTGCCATAACACAAGCTTCTGCTTAGCTTAGAACTAGATAGCGCCGTGTATAAATGTCCGGAAAATATTTATATTTATTATTATATGTTATATAAATATATAAATCTTTTTTAAGCACTCTATCTATTAAAAAACCGCATGACAATCGGTAACGTAGTTTTCAGATTTAAACACACAAAGGGATATGTAGACAGAAACGGGTTCACCTAGAAGGTATCACCATACTAAATACTTATTGGTATAGGCTATCATAATGAATGTACAGTAAAAGCTCCTTATTCACGCTTCTTTGATTCGCGTTTTCGCTATTCGCGGATTAAAAAAACGCGACCCAATTTTTATTCGCGGACCTAATAAGTATGTATTACCGTTGCAATACAATTAACGCAAATTAATTATGAATCACTAAACAATATAGTTGAATCTATATCTCTTAAAAGAGGTATTTTAATCCTGTATTGTGCAACACGTGGTAATAATTCACATGGCAATACATCATACGAAATACCGAACGGTTTACCAAAAGCCATTTCGAGGTAAATTATAAATTATTACTGACGCTTTTATTAGGTCTGCGTTTCCCCTGATGATAATACCTACTAATATGTGCCGCCACGCATTTAATTGCATTGCGTTATACGGAGATTAGAAAGCCGAGTCTGAGTATACTCGACCCGATTATCTAATTACTAATAATTATTTATTTCTTTACCCCTTCTTTAACACGAAGGAATCTTTTAAACAAAGAAATTAACTTTAATGGTAAAAGGCGGCCTTATCACTTAAAGTGATTTCTTACAGGCAACCCGAAAATAAAATAATTAAAATAAAAGTAGAATATTATAACCTAGCAAACCTTTTTACGCCTTACCCCAGAATAATAATTCTAAACGTTTTTCTGCCTTACATAGTTCACACGTAACTGGTAAATAAATAAACAGCAAACACAAATAGGAGAAAAGAAAAAACAGTGTAACTCTGGAAAAGGCTCACTCAACGTGTATTGGAACTGTGAACAGCCCTAATTATGAATTTCAGTGGCTCCTTAAAATGTTGACGGTGAATAACCACATAACAATAAATAGATGAAGTTTTTTTTTAAACCCGGCAACAAATTAGCAAGGCTTTTTAATACTGGTCACTTACAACGAGGTGCAAGCCCATAGCATAAAAAAAACAATACCTCAGTCTTTCGTCTAAATAAACAAAGATGGTTAGACAACCATCAACAAGAAGGCTCTTGTTGACGTTATATGAAAAACAAGGTATGAGTTAATTTTTTTTGAAAAGAAGCTTTACGAACAAACAAACCGACCCCGGAAAGCAGTACTCGTGAAGACACGATGGGGTTGTGTAATTTAATTGCTGAGTTCCTATGGCCACCTTCAGGCTCCATCATCAGATCAGCTCCACGTCATAATAATTTTGCATTGTCATGCGATTTATGCATGCATGCAAAATTTCAACTCAATCGGAAGCCGAGAAGTGGGTTAAATTTTGTTTGCCAGATTATTAATAATATTACAAACAAACAGACCCCGGACAGGTTAACTTAAAAATAAAATAAAATCTTGTAATAATAAAATATTGCAGTTTTTGACGCGTCCGAAACGCCAGTCTACAACGACCCTTAATTAAAACTCCTTCATTCTTATTTAAGACAAAAAATGTAAACCCCATGTGCATATTTAAAACTAAACGAAATATTTTGATTACTGCGCTTTGTTTTCTGTTCTTTTGTTGACGTAAATTTAATTTTAGCTTAAAAACTATTTTAAAATACCACTGCTTTTTCAGGAGCTTCAGTTTCCGTAATAATAGCGGGATAATTAGCATTATAATAATTCAGAGCTTATACAATTGCAGGTCAAATTTCAGCCAAATCATTCAGTAGTTTTTGCATTAAAGAGACCAACGCACTCCATATTTTATATCCCGACCCGGCTTCGCTTGCATATATTATGCATATATTATACACATAAACCTTCCAATTCAATGACACTATCTATTAAAAAAGACTGTATGATAACCAATTGCGTAGGATTAAGGATTGAAGGTCTCTGCCCACTACACAGTATTATACTATGACCGTGCGATGAACGTGTCGGGCAAAAAAATATCCTCTGTATTAAAAAGTATGAGAGCATTCCCCCTAGCCCGTATCGTTACCGACCAGCACCGTCGCGTGCCATGCACGGACCGGCAAGTATTGTCGATACATACGACTTTGATACGCTCTAGTGGGCATGATAGAGCGTATCGTGTTGCTTGACGTGTCTGATACGTTCATAGCACGGTCATGGTATGATACGTTGTAGTGGATAGAGACCTTTAAGTATATAATATATACTATGTAGTAGTGTAATAAAAATATACTAAAATAAAGAACATATTTCTTCGCAACATAATGCCTGTCATTTTTCTAAAAGCACTTTTCACATTATTGGTTTTAATCCTCTTTATTCGATAACAATAAGGATTATAGATAGGCGGGTTTTAGATGGATTTTTTATAAACGGATTTAAAGGGATTATTTATAAAAAAAAATCTATAGAAATTGTTAGTAGGTACTTTACTACGACCTTGGTAAGGTCGCTTTTAGTAATGTTTACTGAGACGGCATTTTAGCTGTTAGTGTTTATACAATAGGTGTATTATAAAAACTAATATTTTTAATGAGTTTGCTTTTTGCTTAACATTGCTAAGCATTTGTCTACATAATACTATGACGATTCTAAAGTATTAACGTGTTTGGCGTCGTTAAATAAAGGCATATTAGACTTATATACGTGAAAGAATTTTTAAAATCGGTTCAGTAGATCCCGAGATTACCCCTTACAACTTAACAAACACACACTTTACTTCTTTATAATATTCGTATAGATTTAAAACACGTGATTGACTATCCAACCGCTTCTCAAGATTTATTTCTGTTTATACTTAGAGTAGAATGTGTATTGGTTGGTAACAAAATCTTTATTTTATGGAAAAAAAGAAAAAGAATAGAATTAAATACAGAAATTGGAAATAGAAGTTTGTTGACTATTCTGCTGTGACAAAATTATGGACAAATAGTCACTTATAATTCTTACTTGGACAGAACAAAAAACATTTTATCAGTTTAATATAAACAAAATTTAAAATATTATTTTATTTGGTTCATTTTTTTAAACAATATTTAATAAACTACGTCATTAGATGCTTTTTACTAAGCTGTCGGTCTAAAGTAATTATAGCACAAAGGAACCTACAGATTAAGTAGAAATAAGTCCACTGCGATTGACAGTTCGTAACTTAGTTCTAATAATAATATAGCCACAAACATAGGTTTTTCAACATCCTTTTCTAATTATAGCTTTACTTTGTCATATATTTCTTTTAAATGTCTATGTGAATTGATTCTGATAAAATCATATCATAAGTCATCATCTTTTTGTCGTGTCGTGTTAGGGGGAGACCTGGTGTCCTGAAATACAGGCCAAAAGCTTAGTTTTGGCACCAGTCTCCCACAATATGTTACTAAAACAATGAACACTGTATTTTCCCGTTGTTATGCATATTGTGGTTAGAAAAAAAATATTATTATTATTATTAAACAGATTATAAACATTTTGGAAAAGAAGTTACGAATGTTGTTTGTTTAAAAAAATATTACTAAAGTAAGCTAGACTATACTTTAAATAAAACTTAATCATCGAGCAGAAAATGGGCTATCAGGCATTCTATACAAAATAACCAATTTGGGATTACTAGTTAAAAAAAATACAGTCACAAAGGAAAATTGACTTAGCATTAAATGCGTAGTTTTCGAGGAAGAAAAAAATATAAATTGCGCGCTCAAATAACCAGCTCTGTTTGCGAAAGCGCTTAGCCTAGAAATGTATTTGCCAAGTCTCTAGTCCACTGTAACTGACGATCTTTTAAACCATTACCGTGCTTTTAATTTTCCGTTAGACTCCACACAATAGGCATGACGATACCGTATGGAATTAAAAAAAATACCCCGTCTCTTACATAGTATAAAAATATAACACCCATATTTTTGTCATTGTCAAAATAACAAAATTCTACTTAGATATAGCGCAGTAATCCATACTTAATATTAAAAAGTGTTCGTCTTTCTTTCACGATATAACTGCTGGACCGATTTAATTGAAATTTGGTATGTAGACAGATGAAACCCTGGATTAAAACATAGGATACTTTTTATCCTGGTATTGCCCCGGGAACGGGAGCGGCTAGTATTAGCTTGTAATAAGAACATATTAATTTAAAGCATTCTTTTAAGTCGGTTAATTGTCCAACAGAGGTGTTTATACAAGTACTTAACGCGGAATCGAGTTTACTCAGGCTCTAGTGACCGGAGGTTCTTTGGGGTGGTTTCATCCCTTAATGTAACCAGCATTTACTATGAGATTTTATTCTGCCTCGTTTGCGAACATAAAATTATCTAATTGTGACGATGAAATATATCTGACATTAAAATTTGAGACCTCGAATTAATTTGACAAAGTATTAATTTTTTTTATCGAGAATTAATTTGACTTCTGGCTTTTAAAGTTAAACGAGACAAGTTCCTTATCCACTCTACTTTATCCAATCCTTTATAATAAAACTATGCATACACACACAGCCATATATACACCCATTCAAACACACACCCACACACACACACACACACACACACACACGCACACACTACCACACACACACACACTAACACCAACGCTATTATAAATTTGAGTTTCGTATCTCAGTATCTTATTTAAATGGAACCTACTGGCTCCCGAAATACAGTCCTTATCTAAATATTACTCGAAATAAAGATTTTTACCTACTTAAAAAAATAACTATTGTTTCAGGCAATTGCCTAGTGATCGCCGCCGTGCTTTGCTCGTCAAAGCTGAGGAGTGTGACGAACCTTTTCATAGTATCGTTGGCGGTCGCCGATCTGTTGGTGGGTCTTGCTGTACTGCCGTTTTCAGCGACGAGGGAAGTTTTTAAGGTATGTTTATTTTTATAGGTTTTTATTTAATAATTTCGAACTCCTTTACTAAAGAAAAAGAAGCTTTACTGAGCTTATGTTTTAGCCATACTTTCCTGTAAAATTAAGAGGCCAAGTGTTGACGTAACTTCTTAATTTATTGATATTAAGAAAGGAAATTTATTAAAAAAAACAATGGAATACATAGATTGGCAAATAAAATAAACTTACGTATAAAAAATTATAAAAAATTTACGTATTATATAGGTTCGAGATATAAGAGTTAATTAGACAGTCATTATTATTTAATTCTATTATGTTAAGATGATTTATAATTTTTAATATTGTATCCACTTTTGACATCGACTGTACACTTATGAAAATGAATTCTCAAACGAAGACTATGAAAAACAGGAAAAGCGATGTCTATTCTTAAAACAGAACGCAATAAACAATATTTCAAACCAATAACTAACTATCTCGTAAACTTTAAACCGACCAACCGCTACAATTGATTTGATTTTTCTATTCGTATCGGATTCTTTGAAACAAGCTTCATCGTAGTTCTCCAACTGACACCATCTAATTGCTTATATCTTCTACTTAACTATTACTTCACTACTCTATCCCTGAGAAGAGATGTAGCTTCTCTCTGCGTCTTCTATCGCATTTACTATGGAGAGTGCTTTGAGGAACTTTTCGGAATCTTCGTCACATATTGCAATACTATCCGAACCACCTTGACAGCTGGCAGTCAAGCATAGTGCGCTTTAAAAGTGTGGAATCAGCTCCCTTACGCATTATTATTATACGCATAACGCATGATGCATTACGACTTGGGGTGTTTAAAAAAAAGACTGTAAGTACATCGTTTTGAAAGGCCAGCACCCCAGTTCAGAGCTGTCAAGCTCCACGGCTCACATGTTCGTTTGTCCCCGTTTTGTTCGTATGTTATTAAAAAAAAGTAGTTGTTACTTGCGACTTCTTCTTCGTCAATTTATGTTATTGTGCTCTGGACATTGATTTAGATCATTAAAACATAGAATATGAATAACTTTTAACGTTTTTTCCACATTGTTCGCTAATTCTACGCGTCTATTAGTAGAAGCGTGATTTTATGTAACCGACGTAGCCTTAGCTTTCATCAATTAACTAATCTTCAATCCGATAAACCTTCATCTACCTTCTATTATATTAAAAACTACTAAAAACTGTTATATGAACTAGTTAAAAAGCTTTCTAGAAACTTCGATACACACGGGCACGTTGAAGTTTCTCATACTTCGCGAAAAGGACTTGAAACACGTGTTGCTTAGTTTAAACTCTCAATTATATTAGTGGAGTCTAGAAGAAGTTAGCGCGGTTGGTTATATTGAGTAATAATAATAATTATTTTAATAAATTCTTAACACAAGAATAGTACGGAAGTTCCTGCAGATTAAGATATAAGATTTACAATGGACATCGACTATCACATGGGTCGCCTGCTCGTTTCCGTACTTACTTAAAACTTTAGCGACGCTGTTTACTCATACAACAGTTTTGTTTCCAAGGCTAAGAGTTTTTTAATAATTAAGGTACGATGATATAGACCTCTTAGTTAAAATCCACGTTTTCCAAGTTTATCCAAGTTTAAAGACGTTTCAAGTCAAAAAAATTAAAAAGCAAAACATTGATTCTCGATAATATAACTCAGCTTGCAATAACAGCTAATGTATTGTGGCTCTTAATGTTTTTGAAAAAAAAAAATAAGTGGGTATATATAATTTGGGGCGAACACTGTCAAAGTTCTATAAACAACGGTCAGACCATTCATCATGTACTAATGAGTTTTTTATCGCTACAAATTATACGTTTACTAGGGTTTAGTAGTTACGGGCGTATCAGATATCAAATAACCATTACGGGTAATTGTCCTTTAATCGTAATCGTCGTCCTTTAAATGTTATAGAAATATTATTTTCAGACCAAAATATAATTTTGGTACATTTTTGGTTTTTTAAGTTTTGAAATTTTTGCTAACATTTTTACGAATATGCAACTTTATTGCATGAGCTCATCCATCCAAAATTTAGCATTGAAAAAAAGATTTCAGTTATTTATACAGGTAACTAGCGACTCCGTCCGCGTGGACTTTCAAATAAACTTTGACCCCTTGAAAGGGGGTTTTTATAATAATATTAGTATGGATTAGATACAATACTATTATCTAATGTAGATGTAATTTGAGAATTCCTTGGGCCATAATAAATTTATTCGCAAAAATGATTTAAATCAAATTACGAAATGGATGTAGGTATTAAGCCCACAGAAATGGATTAAACTTCGTTGTATATAAATCGAGATATACACTAACCGCCAAAAATATCACCAATTCTTCCGCAAAATGAAATTCAAAGACAAAAGAATACCGCAAAACGAGAAAAACAAGGGTTCCAAATATAGATTTTTTTAAAACAACGAAAAAGTCTCAAGAGATTTCTTTAAAAAATACCTAATGGACAGATTCTTTCCCTGTTGAATTATTCATGTTTTTTCATTGGAATTGAAGCAAGATGATAATTAAAAGGGTGCGTGGCTTTAAACCATAAAATCTGATGGTGTTAAGTTTGGAATAAATAGCCTTCTCTTTCCGTTTTAGGTAAACGAAAAGGGACAGAAATAGTTTTCAATCTCAGCCCGTTCTTCCGGCACATTGTGATTGAATTTTACTACGTCTTACATTTATTTATTACTTTCGCAAATATATAGCGATTTTAACTGATTTTCCTGTGAATGATCTATTGTTCTTTAGAAGATATTAGCCATACGTATAGTCCAATTGTGATAATGTATGTATGGCTGTGTTTGGCATTTTTTCACGAAAAAACGGGTTTAATTCATATCAATCGGTTGATAAATAAAAAAGTTATGGCAATTTAAAGAATCGCGGGTTAGGCATTTTCAAAAATGCTGCCCAAAATCACTTTTCTACGCAGGCGAAGTCGCGGGCACAGCTAGTATATAAATAAATATTTTCAGGACATGTATACACAGCGCCATCTAAGCCGAAGCTTATGTTATGGCAATTGGATAACGCAATAAATTACATATACATAATTTTCTTTTGTAAATACATTATACATACAATACATAACAACACCAACCCCAGAAAGATACAAATGAAAATTACAAATATATTTTCCGGTGTGGGAATCGAACCCACGACCCTTCACGCAGAAAGCAGTTGTGCTACCACTGCGCCAAGCGGTCGTCAAATAGGTTTAGGAGTTAGTTTGTTGAGACACTGCTTTTTAGAACTACGTATCAGTGTGTTTCCAATGTATTTTATCAACATCCAGGAGTTATACTTACGCCTTACCTTACGCAATCGTATCCTGTCTGATCGGTACAAAACGCATAATCTGTATATATATATAATTCAAAGGTGACTGACTGACATAGTGATCTATCAACGCACAGCCACTGGACGGATCGGGCTGAAATTTGCCATGCAGCCAGATCTTATGACGTAGGCATCCGCTAAGAAAGGATTTTGATCAATTCTACCCTCAAGTGGACAAAATAGGGGATGAAAGTTCGTACGAAAATCCACGCGGGCGAAGTCGCGGGCAACAGCTAGTTATATTATAATCTGAAGCTAAGCAAAATATCTTGATAAATAAATAATCATTTCCTCCTAATAAGATCGTTACAACGGAGAAAGTAACTGTTGAACGTTCCCCAAGGCCGCTTCCTAACCTAACTAAATATTTACGTTTGAACGGAGCACGCAAAACATTACTACTGAATAACTGAACGCCGCTCCGAAGAAAGGAAGATAGCGTCTTACCTATCGAGATAAGCTGTATATATCTACCTAGCTGTTGCCCGCGGCTCCGTCCGCGTGGACTTTCATATAAACTTTGACCCCCCCTTTCCCTCTTATAACTCTTTTTTCCAGTTAAAATTAGCCTATGTTACTCTCCATCTTTTCAACTACCTGTATGGCATATTGGGTCGATTGATTGCTTAGCTACGGCGTGAAGGAAGGACAAACAAACAAACAAACACACTTTCACATTTCTAATATTAGTATGGAAGTATAGAACTATTGACATAAGATATAATATATCTATGAAGTTTGTGTACCATGAAGTTTACCTGATAGTAAGTGACCAGACGTAAAGTTAAGTACCTCAAGAATACGTTGTTGCACTTTATATAAGGGGAAAAGGAGGGAATAAGGAAAGGAATTGTGACAAAAAGGAATTAATCTATTATTAATTTAACTCATCTTGTATTTTTAATAGATACGTAACAATGTTCTGACAATTTGTATTTGTATGTGTCAACAATGTTACTATTTGTTAAATTTAATAGTTATCATGTAAGTTGATTCCCTTATCAATATCGCAATACGCGTTTTGGCGTAATATTAGAGTCAGTTTTTCCATGACTTCAAGGGACTGTAGATTTTAATATACGCCTTAAATTTTTAACTGAATACGCAATAATGCACGCGTTACCGACATTAAGGGCTTTTACAGACAGACCGACACCAAAGAATATCTATCTATTATTTTTTAGGTACAAAGCCATAAAAACAAAATATTACTCAAATGATTATGCATTTAAATATAATACTCATCTTCAAGTATAGTTAATTATAGCTGTTGCTCGCGACTTCGTCCCCGTTGATTAGTTTTTCCATTATTTCTTCGCTCCTATTAGTCGTAGCGTGATGTTATGTAGCCTAAAGCCTTCCTCAATAAATTGTCTATTCAATAAAAAAAGATTTTTTTAATTCGAATCAGTAGTTCCTGAGATTAGCGCGTTCAAAAAAACAAACAAACAAACTCTTCAGCTTTATATATTAGTATAGATAATATTCAATAACCAAATACCTATTCCAAATTGTAATATTGACCAGGTCATTATATACAGTGATTTTTTCCCCTAATGTCGGGGTGCGGACGACGCTGTAATGACGTCACGAACACGTCGGAAACCTCATATTACAAGAATTTACCTTAAAGGAAATTGGATGTGAAAAACCCTTGATTTTGTACAAGAATCGAGAACGAAGTGTCAAAATTTTTGCAGAAATAGATTTGGGTTTTTGTTGTCTTGGATAATAATGGAAAGATCGAAATAAAAATATATGAAGCAGTCGTTTTGTACTGATTCGGATTATGTCTCTCTCTCTTTTTCTCTTTCTCTGTTTCTCTGTACAAAAATAGAGATTTAACCCGCGTAGTTTTCGTTCTCATACCCTGGTATGAGAACGAAAACTACTATAGCCTGCTATAATATATCCTATGTAGTAGTTAGGACCTAATCTACCTATACATCACACAACAGCCAAATCCATTCAGTAGTTTTTGTGTCAGAGAGTAATGAACATATTAACATACATTCTCACTAAATTTCGAGTTCATAACATTAGTAAGATGATACAAAAAAAACTTTTAACTTGTAAAAATCTGTAGATAACTCCTTAAGCGTTTTTCTAATTCTTCTACTACGTGTTAACCAAAAATACTTTCATAATTTTTACCTTCACTATTCATATCTAAATCGGCAATATTATTTTAAATATATTTATCACTACACAGTATAAATAAAATAAAGTAGCTGTCTCTGTCCCTATACCTATGTATTGCTTAAATCTTTAAAACTACGAAACCGATACTCATGCTGTTTTTGTTAATAGATAAAGTTATTCAAGAGGAAGTTTTATATGCATAATACATGTGTAATATATGCGAGCGAAGCTGGGGCGGGTCGCTAGTATCTTTATAGTATAAAGGTACATAAAATATATTCTACATATAAAGAGAATATAAAGATCTCTCGCAAAGAGCTGATTTTGTACAAAACGATTCCGTCTGCGACAATGCAGCTGGCTAAAGACATTGACGTTTGGTGCAATTTGAATAAACAATATCTTTCTTTCTTCTATATATAATATGCAAATAATATATTATCATAATCATTAGATTGTATAAGACAAAGTCGTTTTCTTTTATTTTTTACCCGACTGCGCGCTGCAAGGGAGGGTAATGTGTTCATCAGTCTATGTATGTATATTTATTTTATTCTAAGTGCTTAAATCTTTTAAAATACGCAACCGATTATCATGCGGTTTTTTGTAGATAGAGTGATTTAAGAGGAATCTTTATATGCTTAATATATGCATGTGAAGCAGGTTTCTAGTTTAGTATAAAATATACTATTCAAACCATTATCGTTTACAAGATGAACAGAAATAATCAGGAAAAATATTAGATGACTAGCTGTTGCTCGCGTCTTCGTCCCCGTTGATTTGTTTTTCCATTATTTCTTCGCTCCTATTAGTCTCAGCGTGATGTTATGTAGCCCAAAGCCTTCCTCGATAAATAGTCTATTCAATCAAAAAAGAATTTTTCGATTCGAACCAGTAGTTCCTGCGATTAGCGCGTTCAAACAAACAAACTCTTCAGCTTTATATATTAGTATAGATAGGTCTTTATTAAAATTTAAACCATAAAAATTATAACCTATTTATGGAGTACTAGTGTAAAAATAGCTTGCCATTGAAAAAATATAGGTTACAGAGCACAGAGAAATTGCATCTTATATTTTAGCTGCAAATTGGTTATTAACAGCTACAGCGCTGCATTCTTTCTTAGTGGTTGCCTGGAAGAAATCACATATTAGTGATAAGGCCGCCAGTTACATTTCCAATAGTTTAAGATAGTTT